>CM068370.1:112949999-113250217 GCA_034769895.1 Magicicada septendecula
CATATAGAGAAAAAAATAAAGAAAAATGTATCAAAAAATCAATACAAGTTACAGAATATACACATGATTTAGCCATAACAAGGAGAAGAAAAGCACAGAAGACACTCTGCGGAAATTACAAACTGAAGTAGGGAAGCAAGCGACGATTGGAAATACGCCAGATTAAAACAGAATATATGGAGACACAGAGGAAATAACAAATAATAGAGAAGAAGTCGAGATACGAAACTATAAATCCAAGAGGGTATTCGACGTTAAGCATTTATGAACAATAAAAGTGTAAGAGATAAATCAGAAAATACAGGGAGCCCATAGCCTATGTTTTTAGATATACAATGTTCATGAAAAGCAGGGGAATTAGTAAGAAAACTAAAATCAAAACGTAGAAACCAGCAATATGACTGACGATGACCTATGCAGAACAACGCGCCTGAACATAGTCCAACTGAAAATTTGTAAAGAATTTCGAAGCAACGTAATACACCAGAAACTAACGTATGGCGAACACTAAGTTTCATAAATTGTAGCCGATTTAACATGAGACAAGTGCAACACCTTTGACGTGCACCGAACGTCTGTGAATGGATTAACGCTAATAATTGCATAAGTTTGTAAATGATCCGTGTATGCCAGAGATCACAGCTTTTATTGTAAAATGGCTTGGTAGTCCAATGCGTGTAGTGTTAGGGCTCTTTCACACGGTAATCCAGTCTGCAGCAGACGTCTGGCTCACGAGAGCTTGCTCTCGGCCTCAATTTAGTCAGCGAAGAGTAAACATTCTAATTCAGCATATTTTTTTAAATTGCTTTTTTATACAGTATTTCAAAGTTATGAATGAACAGAAGAAGTAGGTAGTTGCAATATTGGCTCTAGCATTAATTGAACATAGAAAAAGAAGAAACGAAAGAACAGAAAAATGTTGATTGACCCATTAATAAACGACAGAATTACCACTAATAGTTTTGCACTGTCGTATCACGAACTGAGAAATGACAACGAAAAGTTTAATTATCTTCGTATGTCGATTTATTCTTTCGATGAACTGCATAGTTTGTTGGAGAATAACATTCAAAAACAGAACACCAACATGAGGAATTCCGTTGCAACAGTTGAAAAGTTAGCGGTTACATTAAAAAATGTATACACTTTAAATTTACAATACACATTGTTTTTTATTCAATTTGTATTTTTAATAGTACAATTTTTAAGTACAATTAATAAGACAAACCTGCAGTGACTATTTAGTTACCTAATGAGATTTTGTTTTTTCTTGACATTCCTTCGTAATCTTTATAGGCAATTAAAAATATTTCGTTCCAGGACTGTTGTTTTCTTATTTTATTACTATTATCTTTTGAAGAACAATCACATATAGCTGGACGATTGCGAATTTTTTCAATAAAGAGCATACAACATCGAAAGTATTAATGGCTTTTTCCATTCGGAAGAGGCAGACGACTGCTCGTGTGAAAAGGTTCTAAGGATTTGCACTTGCTAACTAGCAACTGGCCTGCCCGACGAGTTGAATTCAACTGTCGCGTCGGGGAGAAAACGAGCCGGCAGACGTCTGCCTCTTCCGAATGGAAAAAGTCACCCAATATCGACTCATCCACTGAAATGAATACTCGGGAAGGAACACCCCGCTGGACGAAGCATAGTTGTAAATATGCGTACAACTCAAATAGGAAGCCTTCAATCTGGCTCTTCTTCAAACTATTTCGATGGTAGCGAAAGGAATATTATTATTAACAATGGTAATTCGTTATTCACCTAATTTATGTTCTTTAATCTACTTTTAGTTCGGGCATAATGGATGTAGGCTCTTGGCTCATTACTAATATCATCCACTAATGAGTTAAAGTTAAAGTGCTAACGACCTCGTCCTAAGTTCCATAGGGACACCCAGGACTTCGGGTAACCATTGATCATTCGGTCTTACTCCGCCTAGTGTGCCACTATATGCATACATACCGTCTTTTCTCTGGGCATGATCCAACCGATCTCTGAATCGTAATGTAACGGACAGAAGCAAAGTTGACTGCCTCAGATCCTCTACTAATTCCTCGCTGCCACGTTATGTTGGGAATCCCACCCTGACAGTG
The DNA here is from genome assembly GCA_034769895.1 of Magicicada septendecula. NCBI lineage: Eukaryota > Metazoa > Arthropoda > Insecta > Hemiptera > Cicadidae > Magicicada > Magicicada septendecula. Next base: position 112,952,102 of record CM068370.1, read on the forward strand.
AAATCTAATTGTCCGGCAGATCCATTAAGGCCCAGGTTTCACTGCCGTGTATCACGATTGGTCTAATTAAAGTACCTATCGAGAACCTTTACCGTTTTCATTAAACACGAAATTTTATTATTAAACCCATGAAATTGAAACTGCGTTAAAAACTAAAGAAAACTCTAGAAGAATCAAAATAGCCACTTTAAAGTAATCGTTGGAAGAGACCTTCTTTACCTAAAATAACCATAAAAATATAACATAACGCTCAACGCTTCGTGATGTGTTAACGTCACTGTTTGAGTGCAACTGTTGGTCGATTTGCATATACTCTGTTCTTTGAAATATTCAAAATATAAAAACAATGACTTACACGTTACGAACTCCTGATTATACAACAGTATGCTTTTATAGATACAGTACAAATAATTACAAATAATAAATTGTAGTTTGGTACTTGTCAAGCAGCAGATGCGATAAACGAAAACGCAGAGTTAAAGAAAACAATGCACATCAACTTTTTAATGCAACATTTTTTTAAGAGTGTGGTTTGCTCTCTCACTTGTAAAATTCCAACCTCAGCCATTAATTACTCAATAGTGAAAAACGTATTATCATTGAAACGTTACGCTAGTCACCGTAAATCATACAGAACAGTAATAACGCATCTTTTGAAACAATTTAAAATACCATATGAACGACATGAAGAAGTCACTAAAACCTTTTTTGAAGGCATAAGTGAAAAATCTCTAAAAGTAGAAAAAAAATAAAAACTATTTTTTTACAGAGGATGATAAGACATCTGAATTGTTTGTAATGAATCGCCACTGTTTGCAACAATGTTATCATTCAATATACTATAGTCTGCATTGTTTCACATGCCAGCCAACGTTGATCCAGCGACAACCTTTCGCAGAAAAGTAATCGATTTACAAACACACGGAGCGAACCCGCGGCAATGAGGAATCATAAAAAATTACCATTATTATGTACATAATAATTCAGAAGCATTTGTATGTACAGCTGCCCGCGCGCGGTCGTAATTTTTAAATTAAAATATTCGCTTTGTGGACATTTACTAACGTAATAAAATACAGTTTGATATGAAATTCCTTTTGTTGTTTCAGTTACATCTGAAATTAATTAATTTGTACTAGAAACGGGGATTTTTCTCGGACAAAGCTTTCGAGAGCCGCAACGCTAATAAACAACCGGCGTTAATTCACTACGCTTCCAGCTTCCATTTGAATTAAAAAGAACAAAAACTAAATTTACATCGCCTACTCGCTTCCACCGGCTCTCTCGGGTTCGTGAGGTCATGACATCAGCCGTAATAGAGAAGTTCAAAAGGAACGGAGCACTAATCGTTTGGATTGTCCTCGATGACGTTCTAAAAGATTTGCAAATCTTACCTAACATCGCGTTAACTGGAATATGACACACGTTTCATAACCAACGTTCTAAGACTTATGAGTCGTTTGATTGCTGACGATGACACTGTTAAGCCTGCCTCAGCGCAAGCACTATAAAAACTAATACTTATCCTGGCAATTTCGTACCACTAGCTTCTGTCTAGCCAATTTCTTGGAAACTGATTTCTCTCTCTTTACTAACAAAGTTGCAGTGATACAATATTTTACGAAACGGTGTTACAACGCGCAAGCGTACACTTGTGTAAATATATTCTTCATACCAGTGGCGGCTGGTAACGTTTTTGACCGGGGGGGGGGGGCAAAATTTTTTTGGACCTATATGTAACAAAAGTCACCAGTAGAAACTAAATTATTGTTATTATCATGAAATAATTGTAAAATTGAAACTTTTTCTTTACTACTAAAAGTATTGTTAACATCAAAAACCTACCTTGCAAACTACCAATATTTAAACAGTGTTTGAAACTAAAATTATTTATAACCTAAGCAGTTCACATTCCTAAACTTAAATACTTAATAAATTATATTATTAAATGCATGGATTACTAAGTAAAATATATTTGTTCCCTACCTTGAATTAGTTTATTTGCTTGAATATAAAATCCATTCTCCTCTTCTTTTGCTTGGCAAAATGGTCAATAACTAATTCACTGAAGTTAGGAGTTATTTCTAAGATTTTTTTTCTATTGAACACATTCCCAGAGCACTTAGTCTCTCCTCTTTCATTGTATTACGTGTAAATGTTTTAATGCGTTTGAGAGTTGAGAAACATCGTTCACTTTCTGCTGTAGTCATAGGGATTGTACAAATAATTTTTAATAGTTTTACCAGTTCGGGAAAAACAGTAACTAGATTGTTTTCATATACAAAATTCAAAATTGAGTAGAACCAATGCGCCAGTTGCCTTTGTGAAGTCGGGCCTGCTGTATAGAACTACCAGTTCATGTCTTTATGCAGTTTCATTTAAATTAAATTGTTTAGCAGCAATTTGTAACTGTGTTTCTGGAAAGATAAGCTGATGTTTAGAAAACGGGGCTGGTTGCAACAAAACTGCTATTGCTAAATGGTCTGAAAATGAAAATCTGTCGTCTATGTTGGTAACTATTATGTCACAAACTTCATTAGCTGCAGTCTTCTTGCTTTCATCAAAACGTGACCTTTTTGGATTTTGAGATGATTCTCCAAAATAATTTGTTGCAGACAGACTGGCATCAAAATCAATATAACCTCTGACATTTTGAATGTGTGACTTGCATGAGGCAACAAACTGGTGTGTTTTAATACTGTCAATTTCTACTTGCTGTAATTGATTAAACAACATGTCACAGGCTGGTATAATTTTGTTGAAAAATGTTAACCAAAAATTAAAATCATAATTATTTAATGTGTTTTTCAGTCCTAACGCTTTCTGAATAGTGGACTTGTCACTCTCATCTATGATTTTTTCAAGAGCAGCGGAAATGTCATTTTTATGAATAAATACTGTTGTCACACAACGGGATTTAAAGTTCCACCTGGTATTAGAACACTTTGTGAGACGTTTCTTTACTACTTCATTAAGTATGGCAGTTCGCTTGGAAGATCTTGAAAAAATGTTGTAAAGCCATCTAAATTACAGAAAAATATTTTTACTTGCTTGTTTTGTGATGCAGCGCGCCAAATAATTAAGTTTAGTTGATGGGCATAGCAGTGTATAGGCCTATACTGGCATTCTTGTACACGGCTTTAACTTTTGCTTGAACACCGTTATGTTTTCCACTCATTACTGCAGCCCCATCGTAAATTTGTGCAATAATTTTACTAGGCACCTTATCAAGTTCTAATTTTGCTAATTCTTCAAAAACAGTATTACTAATACCTTCAGCGGAGTGATCTTGTGGACTGACAAAACTGATAAATCTCTCATGTAATTTTCCATTCAATTCATACCTCACAACTAATACCATTTGTGACAGAGTGGCACAATCCGTGGTTTCATCTGCTTCAATTGAAATGTAGTCAGTTTCATTTATTTCTTTTTTTATTAGTCCAATGCACACTGCATACATAGAATCCAAATTTTCATTTTGAATTGTTTTAGAAAGACCAACGAAAACCCTATTGTTTGTTTTTTCAATATGCTTTCTTAAGGTGCTATCTAGGCCTGCCATTAAATTTACTAAGCCCCTAAAAAAACCTGGATTCTCAGATGTGTATGTTTCATCATGTCCCCTTAAAGCTAGTTCAAATATTCCACAAAACTTTACACAGTCAATTAACTTACTTAGGATGTATCTGTTCTTAGAGACTTCTTCATTATGCTGTTTAACTTTTCATCTATATGCACTGTCTAACTGGCAACTAATATTGACTTTTCCTAACAATGAATATTCAATACAATTGTTCATATGAGTTTCACTAATTTTATGTTTTTAAATTTTTTCTCCCAAATGTTTCAAGTCCTTAATTCCCATTTTCAGTCCAGGCTGAATCACTGTTTAGGTTTATCATCAAACATACATAACAAAAACAGGAATTCATCACCTCACATCCACATATCCAATCAGCATGTAAGAGTTTCTATTAAATTTTCTTGTGTAGTTTTTTTTACTTGATGCTGGCCTGTCCGTTTTATAATTTTGTTGCGTGATATCTAAATTGGGTTTTGGTGGCCCTAATTTTGTTACTTCTATTTTCTTTTCGTAAGTGAATTTGAAATAATCAAACGTTTAATATTACTTACTGAATTCATAGCCATTTTTTTCGTTTCTAACAAATACGCACAGAACACACAGGCTCAGGCCTACACAGAATAAGTTACACGTTTATGTACACAAAATTCGACAAAAACACTATCTTACACAGAATACACTGCCTAATAAAGAATAAATTAGTAGAAAATTACGTTTAAACAAAAATACAAGAACACAATCAAAACTATATAAAACACAAGAGAAAATATATGCACTTTAAACAGCAACAGAGAAGTTTTGAACAACGCTCCTTCGGTTCTCTATGAAAAGAGCCGCGAAATCAGACAGCGGGCAGAGTCCTCCCTATTATGGCTACCGCTAATTTAAAAGCATAGACATGTGTACACGTCCTCTTTCCCCGCTCCCCTCAAGACCCGCCTATGCAGGGAGGGCTGTCGTATTAGCGTCCGGGTGCGGGACCATGCCAAAAACATCGGGTGATCGCTATTAGTCGCCCCAAAAATATCTATCACATAAGGATATGTATATATTAGTTATATTATTGACAAGTATAATTTGCAAATTTAGTGGGAGGGCTGCGCCCTTTTGCCCTCCCTGTACGAGCCGCCACTGCTTCATACATTTATTGCCAATCAATAAACTCGTAAGACTCTAACCATTCTACTATATCTGCAATATACCAGCACAAACCATGCTGCTATTATTCGTTAGGTCCTGAAATTTTAAACTTAGCTTTGAAACATTTTTTCGGGTCGCCTCCAATGACAGGAACAAGCTACAGCGAACACGAGTTTATACGTTCAATTTACTCAAGTGTCAACAAGTTAATGTCAGTCTATATTGTGTGCACCGCTCCCCGTCAATATTATCCTATATAATCCGGTAACCGGAATAAGATAATAAAGCAGCTATTCTTAAGTCTTAAGTCGGTTGCCAACACCATCATTTTAATTATAGAGACTATACCATTACCTATTTTGACGCCACAAATTACGATCGACCCGTATCTCTCTTTTCTTCCAGTGCATAACAGATGACTTTCCTACGAATTGTTTTCTATCCCATTCCATTCACATGCTAGTTCCAGTCTCCTTTATGCTCAACACTCCTGTTATTTACGACATTATATACTTACGTCACTTCGTTCCCATATAACTTCGTGCGCAGCCCTTCACTCTACACACAGGGGTGCCTACAGAGGGGGGGGGGGGTCGTGTCGCCATTGGTGACATTTAGAAAATTTTTGGGGGGATTTTTTTTACTATTGCATGACAAATCTTCCCCAATTTTACAAAACTGTAAAAACCTTATAACGGACACGTATAAGACGCACAATAAATCTACCCAGTTGACTTTTTCGAGCGGGCTGTAGGCGAGGTGTGCACGGAAAAAGATCTAGTCTTCTACTCGATTCTTCAAACGCTACAAATCGAGTTCAAGGTGTCACCGTGTGGCGGCTTATCGCAAGCACTGAGGATGCCGAACGTCGATAAGGAAGCTGACGAACATATAAGAGAATTGTGCCGCCGAATCTAGTTAGGGATAACAGACTGAAATTTTTATAGTACTTAATCAATAAAAAACAGATTTAAGTGAGACGTTTAAGTTGCAAAACTAAGTATCTTTTCATTAAAGTCATAGAGTACTGGTATTGTAAAACAAATCACGTTTTACTGAAAATATTAATTTGTGATTTGTTATTATAAATCCTTACTTTTTTAGATTATAACTACCTACAATCAATATATATCGTTTCGGCAAAAGGTAACATTTTGTAATATTTTTGAGTTAGAAATCGGCCCTTGCTCGATTAGGTACGAAATTTTACTGTAAAAGAGAGAAAAGGTCTTGTCAGAAAAAGGGGGGATTATTTTATAAAATGGGGAAGCGTCATAGGGGTTGGGTGAATAGGCACCCCTGTCTACACAGGCGCCTCATCTGTCTTCTTTCGTTTTACGGTATCCCTTCTTGTGTTTGTCAACTTTCGCTGCCACACGTATGCAGTCATGATTTTATAAAATTTGATTCCGCGTGCCTTCTGGGTTTTACTACGACTGCCGTAGCAACCGCTTGAGTCACGATCCGAGTATCATCCTCATCAATGGTGAATCTACTCTTGAACACTTTCAGCTAAACTGTACTCTCCAAGTCGTTCTATCCTGTGCCGCCTCTTCGTAATTTCTTCCCATCATCAAATCTATTAAGACATCGTATGTTCTTCTTCCTTTCCCATCCCTATCTTCCCTCAGTTTGTAGCCTCTGCAGACAGTCCCTTCGTGAAATGTGACCAATCCAGTTTGGTTTTTTATTTCTCCAACTCTGTCGTGTTTACTTGCTGAACTGCTACTTGTCATGTTCCGGACGAGGCTTTTCAGTGTTTCTACCATTTTCAAGTCCTAAAACACGACCTAGGACTTGAAAACGGTGGAAACACTGAAAGGCCTCGTCTGGAACATGACAAGTAGCAGTTCAGCAAGTAAACACGACAAAGTTGGAATTACAGGGACTGCTAATTCAAATAACAAGATGAATTTTTTTCTTTCTTATAATAGTTCTTTATTCGTTTATTCTCCTAAGCACTTCTTCATTTGATATCTTTTCTTTCTGTACAATTTTTCGTCACAACCACATTTCAAAACTTTCCAGATACTTCTTTTGTGTGTCTAATTGTCCATGACGCGATGCATACATTACAATGCTCCGCATAAAACAACTTGCAGCAAATCTCTTCTGTACCTTCAAATCAATTCCTCTCGTAACCACAAGGTTTCTTACACTACCACTGGCTTATCCTTCTCAGTGTAATTCTGCTTCTTCTATCCTCTGCATAACTTCCACTATACTAAGCAATTAAACTCCCAAGGTATTTGAATGAAACAATTTGTTCCAACTTTTGATCTTCTATTATCGCATTTAACTCGTTCTTTTCTTTGCCGATTCCCATTGTTTTAGTTCCCATGACATCAATGTTCATTCCAAACGTTTTTTCCTAAACTAGAACTATATGATCATATGGATATTTAATGACCGTAATTCTTTTTTCAATCCAAGTATACTAAATCAGGAACTTCCTAAACGACTTATTGTTGAAACGTAAGCTTTAATGATATGGAAAACATATGGAAACACAAGAGGAAACATCTTTTATAAAGCAGTTCAAATTCTGGCTTGTTCAGATGACATCGACATTATAGGAAGAACAAAAACAGCTATGATGAAAGCCTTTGTGAAACTGGAGAAAGGTGCAACAAGAATGCATGAATAGATCAATCGGGGGAAAACTAAGTATATGCCAGTGACAGCAAAATACTGTTGTGTGGGCCCTAAACATTTAGAAATAGGATCTTATAAATTCAAGATAGTTCACAGCTTTACCTACCTCAGAAGTTAACTGTAAAAATAATATTAGTGTGAAAATCCTAAAGCGTATTTTGTCAGCAAATAGGTGTGTGCAGGGCCTCAGAAAAACATCTAAAGTCTCAGTTAATACAAAGGAAGACGAAGGTATTATGTATACGGTCCTTGTGCGCCCAGTACTGACTTATGCATCAGAGACATGGATGCTACCTAGATCAGACGAGACGCAACTAAATATATTTAAAAGGACGATCGTCAGACAAATTTTTTGTCCAGTGGAAGAGGGCAGAACATGCAGGAAAAATATAATTTAGAGTTTTATAATTTTTATGATGTGGTCACCTTTATTAAATTAAAATGGGCTGGACACATTATACGTGTTTGTGAAAGCAGAGTTATTAAGAAGATATCCGTAATGCAAAGCCAGAAGGTAAAAGGAAAGTTAGAAGGCAAAAACTGAGATGCAGGAACGGGGTGAGTCAGGACAGCGGTACTCTTGGAATTAGAATCTGGAAGAATACGGCTATGAATAGAGAAGAATTGCGAAACTTATGAAGAAGGCCAGGGCCCACAAAGGGCTGTCGAGCCAATGATAATGATGACGATATGGAAAACCATTATCCCAATAAATTTCAATACAGGGCAACACATACACAATATGTGCCACGTTTTATAAATCCCTATGGACAATCATACTGACGCAATTTCGTTTAATAATACATTATTTAATAGCTATTAATTATTCCCCATGAAAACATACACAATCAATAGGTTTAACTGATTAACTGTCCCAACACACGAATAACTTAATAAACGTTATAATTATTGTTGAACAAATTTGGTTTGACAGTATACGTGGTTGGTTCCAAAATGTACAGTACGGGAATTTGACTTGACCTAAAAATGTCTAGTCCTACTGTACTACCCGTTAGTGCCGATGTCTCATGGATGTTTTCCTGCAATTTTTAAGGATTTGGTGGCTGGATTCACATCAGTAGCCTCGTTAATTGTAATTAGCCCTCTGTCAAGTCGATTCTTTAAGCAGATCTCTTTAAGACATCCAGTGTCTTAAAGAACCTGTCCCGAGATGTCTTTAAGATATTCAACTCGATCAGCCTTCAAACTTCCGCTCTCATACGCAACTATGCTTTTTCTATTGTATCGTATTCCTTCATTTTCATGTTTCTTTTTTTAATATATTTCTATTCCACTCACTTCCTTTATGGTAATTATTTCCGGTGTTAGTTTAATTCTACAGTGTTTCGTATCTATTCTATCTGAATTAATAGTCCCATACCGATATAACTATAACTGTAACTCACTCCTCACAGTTCAATATTTGTTTACTTTTCGCGACCTAACCCTCATGAGCTCGGGATACAAGTAAAACAGCCTGAACCAATGAAACTTAGCAACGTGTAGACCGGGTTTTATTAGCCGTAGAGAATGCGGTCGACTAGGGGATTGAGGTTAGAAATCAGAGCACTTGGTCCTTCAGGGTGGGAGAGCTGAGGCACGGGACTATACAAAATTGAAGAATACTGAAAAATACGAACCCTCAATTAGACGATTCCCTTATGCCGCAAAACGTTGGCGACAGTTCTCTCTTCGCTTTACATTTTTCCATATTTCTATCTCTTCTTCTAATCTAGCAGAACTTCTTCACTACTGACCTTGTCAATACGGTACTGATTCGACATATTTTCAGTACTACATTTCAAACGACTTTAGTCTTGTCTTTTCGTTTGCTACTATTCTTCATGATTCAGAGCCGTCACGAAGTATGTTTCATACAGAAGACCTTACCAATATTTTTCTTGTTTCCATATTTATTTTTTGAGCCAGCAACTTGTATTTATTGTTGGAAGGGCTTTTGACTGTCCAATCCTACACAAAATATTTCTGTTCCCTGCCTAACTTTCACTTCATTTCACTGTTTTTTCCATTCAGTAATATATTCACGTTAGCATAACTATGTTTTCTGCCAGCCATAACTTTTAAATTCAGATATTTTATCTTTAGATTCAATTGTTTATTGAGAAATTCTATTATTATAAGTAACCGTTTATTCAGCTCTTCTTTACTCTCGTCAGTGACAGCAATGTCATCCGCAAAGGTATCTTATTTATTCTTCTTCATGTGCTATGAAGAAGAAGGGCAAAATTGATCGGGAACGTGTTACGACATACTCAATTCTTAAGTAACATTTTTGAAGAAAGGTGTTGTGGAAAAATCAAGAGGACGACCAAGAGCTTCTTCAAAGACATGGGAAAGGGGATGGACTTCCTATCGTAATGCGATTCAAAGAGGACAATGATGGAGAGAGAGACGTGGCTAACTCGACACGGCATGGCTGTGGATGACGATGACATGTACTACCGCTCATCGACAAGTATGTTCGTTATGTCATTGAAACCATATTGTCTTTACAGATTAAACATGAAAAGATTGCGTAAAACTCTTGTCTTTTTGTTTCTTCCTGTATTCTTTCAGAATTTAACAATGCAGTATCATATTTATGCAGTTGCTAGATTGTTCGTCTAGGATACTACTACTAGCCTGTACACGCAATTAAAAATCCTACTCCACTTAGCACTATAAATTATTCATACAAAATTCAGACAGAGCGAAATATTCAACTTCGATTATCATAACATAATTTATTTCGCGTTGTAATAATAATTTATTCCGCGCGCTACACACAAACATTACAGCATGACAATACTGAAGTGAAGTGTTTGCTTTGTCAACAGTTCTGTGGCAGGTGTTATGTCACCTGTCTCGTTATTGGTTATGTTTGTATCGCAAGACACGTATGTGTTCTCTATGTTTCTATCAACTTCTACAGCGTAGCCGATTTTGTGAATGGCTAACGCGACCACGACCTTCATTACTGACATCTACAACAATGACAGTGACAATGACCTACGGTGACAGACGATGGGCTCAGTCCCCGTTTTTCTTCCATCCTACACGCAATACTACATCACTCTGAATAAGACGATAGAATGACGTTAGTGTTCCAGTCAGTAACTAGACGCGGAATGTCAAAAAAGTAGAAGACCAAATACAAGGACACTGAGTGAAAATAAATGTAGGAAAAGGAATTGATTGGGATAGTAAGCTAACAAATTTAGACGCATCTGCGGAACGATTCATAGGTACCTGAAAAATAAAACACGGAAGGATACCCGAATGAAATTTTATAAAACTGTGGCTATCCCCACATTTCTGTATGCTAGTGAGACATGGACTCTAGGTAAAAGGGGCGTGCAGAGGATTCAGGCAGGCGAAATGAAATTTCTAAGAGGGACGCAAGGTCGTTCTATCTTAGATCGGAGACGGAACGAGGATATTAGACGCGATTTAAACATTGTATCATTGCACAAGAAGATTGAAGACCACAGAAGGAGATGGTGTGAACACTTGAATCGCATGCCTGATATCCGTCTACCTGTGGCTGCCTTGGGTTATCACTCTACTGGGAAGAGTGATGTCGGTAGACCGAGGAGAAGACGGGTTTCGGAACAGGTCTAAGGCCTAGTCCTTGGAGTAGTGGTGGTGGTGGTGATGATGATGACTAGAAGGAAGAGAATAAATGGTGAGAATTGTCAAAGATCAGAATGGAGCAAATAGATAAATTCAAACACTTAGGGATCATACTGACGAACAAGTGAATAAGTGAACAAGAGACGAGTAGAACAGCCATAGTGAAAGAAGCGTTCAATACGAACCTGGAACCGAGTTTTTGTGGAGCGTTTTACTTATGGGTCAGAGACACGGACAATGACGAAAGGGGTAAGCTAGGCCTAATGGGCTGAACATGGGGATTTGGAGGCGGGTATACAGGGAATAGGATAGGTGGATACAATAAGCAATGAAGAGGTGCTGAAAAAATAAATGAGGACAGAACACTTTCGTGGGTTATGAAAACGAGACAGGAGAATTGTATAATGCGCAAATGGGCTACAGTTGTGTTTACGTTATCCATTTGGAGGTTTCCACATGTCTTTTGCTTTATTGTCATCGAAGGAGGATATTCTGTTCTGTCTGAATGTTGTATGAATAAATGACTGACCAGCATTGTTTAATGCACATATACAGGATGGGCACGATGTAGTCAACGAAGAATGCAAACAGCGAATAATAATCCACGGAGAAAGAATAAACATGTTGCGTTTTGGTGCCGATGATATTGCTGTAGTGGCAGAAAATTTGCAGGATCTGTGTAAACTCTTTGACCGAAGGATATAATATGAAAATAAATAGGGCTTCATATAAATAATGAAAATAAAGTTATGATTTGTGGAAAAAATTAAAATTTGAAGCTAAACATTGCACTAAGAGGAGAAACCCTTCAGGATATGAGCGAGTTTACATACTTCGGCAGTCAATTTACAAAGGATGGCCGAAGTGAAAGAGATATTATTAGCAGGATAAACCAGGCTAAGATTGCTTTTAACAAAAAATAGAGAATACTAACGACAAGTAGCATCTCCCTTAAAACAAGAAAGCGTTTCCTAATGAGTTTTATATGGAGCACTGTCACGTATGGTTGCGAGTCGTGGACAATAGGTATGAAGGAAAAAAAGAAACTTGAGAGCTTTGAGATATGGTATTATCGCAAGATACAAATAAAATGGTCTGACAAGATTATAAATGAAGAGTTGCTGAACAGAATACGCAATGAGAGGTGTCTTTTGAAAGGCATAATTAGAAGTAGGGTAGAACTTGTTGGACACACACTGCGGCATGAAGAACTACTAAAATTGGTAATTGAAGGAACAATAGAGGGTAAAGGATATGGGGGAATGTATGGGCTGCAGTATATAAAGCCAATTATGGAGGATGTAAATTGTGAGACTTATAAGGAATGAAGAGGAAACACAAGATCGATCACAATGGAAGACTGCTGCAAACCAATCTTAGGATTGAAGACATACGAAGAAATGACGAGACTTGGAGGCTTTGCTGAGGGCATAGGCGCTACTAACAACGGTTTTTTGAGATAACAGCGAAATGGGAGCAGAAGATTGAAGCCCTTGAATAACACACTGTGTCGGTCGTTGTATGAAGAAATAAAGGCTCAAACCTGGAATAGACTACATACGAATGGATACGACGGCGTGGTGTCTTGGTTGTGCCATACGGTAGCACATGACATATCATATGATGATGATGTTGTATCGACTTGTTTTATCTTCAGAAACTCACTAACCCGTCAGACAGTTTTCTATATCGTCAAGTACCCAGCATCTTGAGAGGCAGTACCATGTTCTCCACGACAGCTTTAACGTAGGAAATTAAACGCTAACACAAGTACGCGATGTAACAGCACCCTGAATTAGGCGAAAAATTCCATTTTCCTGACGTACAATATAACAAAAACTTATGGAAAAATTAATTAAAAAAGAATTATTTCTTTTCTCAGTTAATTAACTACAAACGTAGCCTATAGATATTCTGTGCAAATTTAGAAATGCGTTAGAAAACCTGAAGGCATGAAAATTTACCTTACCTTACCGGTGATGTTTTTAAGGTGTTAAATTTAACAAGCAAGTACGATTTAATTAATCTTAAATAAAATCTCAATTAAAAGAAAATAAAAACCGTTACAAGAATTCATTTTGTATATCTCAAAACTCAAAACTGACATTTCAAAACAAAGTTTCTTTAAAGCAACTGACTGTTATCTTTTTGTAAAACGTGCGTGTAGACTAATCTTATCTACCGTTTATGAATAATAATTCATTTTGTAATAAATTGTTAACTATTCAAAATAATGTAAGTATACTGAATAGTATATTCAGTAGTTCAAAATTAAAAATCTTTAATCTGTAAAGTTTATATTTCCATGTTTTCGCTCTATTATTTGTAATTATTTAATTTTAAACTTAAACTATTCCATTTTATGGCAAATATGAGCGCGCGTGTGTAATTGTGGTTTATTTAAACAAAATACGGATACAGTTAAATACCCGTAATGTGAATACAATTACGGCTTATGGCCGCATTCCCCCAAATGATCATGTGTCCAAACCACGTTCCTCCGGCAAATTAACATCTTCCACAGAATGTTTCATATCCGTATTCCAAGAACTCGAGGTTTTTTGTTGCCTTTTCCGGAGGTTTCTACTTACATATCTGCTTAGACCACAGGTCTTCCACCATACGAAACAATGTCTGACCATTTAAAACTCTTGTTTCTGTAAGTTTTTTATTTTTTGCATTCAATTAGTTTCTTTCTTACCTCCTCGTTCATTTTTCCAGTTTTGATGTACTGGCACTCCTTAGATAGTACATCTCTAGTGCTGTTAACTTTCTTTTAATATCGGTGTTTAGACTTCACACTTCAGGTAGCTAACACAATACCGATTCAACCACCACTTGCCCAAATTATTTCTTGGTGTCCTTTAGTACCTGGCGTCCACGGGGGGGGGGAAGGGTCGTGACGCAGACTGCGTCATTGAAATTTGGGGGGGGGGTGACAAAAAACTTTGGGAAAGTATGAAAAATTATAACTACATTGTAATAAAAACTTGAATGCTTATACAAGTTCATAGTTTGTTAGTGAAGAATGGAAGCAATCGTAGCATTTTAATGCAACAATTACTTTTAGGAATTTAAATATTCAGAGGATGAATCACGGACGCTGACAAGCATGACAGCCCGGGAAAACTATTATGAATTAAATTATGTTCAATTCGTCATATTCAATTGAATGTAAAAACTGTCCGAATTCTTTCATATTAAATTATATATAAATAAATTTGTATGAAATTCATATAAATCATTCGTTATGTATATTATGCTCTGTGCAAAATCGATAGTAGCGCTTCCCATGGTAGCTATGAGAACTTTATGTTCCATTAGCTGTTCAGTTGCCGTATCAAACACGTATTTTTTTTTAAGTTTAGTGTGTTTATTTTTATTCCATTTTAGTGGTTTGAAATACGTGATTGGTTGTTATTACAAACTTGAATATGCCGAAAAAACAAAAGCAGTTGAAATACAAGTGTTTGGAAGTAATGTGCCACGCTACAATCAGGCACGATAAATGGCTAGAACACTGCAAAAAGAAACATGCATATAAAGTTAAAAATAAGTCAAGATATAAAATACAAAATTATTGAATTCAAAATTCAAGTGCAGTGGTGACAGTGAGTTCAAGCAGCTTTTAACTTTTAGCTTTCTATGCCTTACTTCGGTATTACTTAACCCATTTTTGTAGAAGTAAGCAAATACTGAAACGTCTCCCCCCTTGGGGGGGGGGCTTAATTTTTTTAAACTAGACGCGTGGCCTAGATGGAAAAAGATGCGCTGAGCCCATAGTGACAGGACTTGCAATAAAACACTTGTTTAACGGCAACAACATTTTTATTAGTGCATTTGTTAATTCTAGACATATTCCTTTTACAAAACTCGTTTGTTTGTTATAGTTATCAAGCTAAATTTCAATCAATCTCATTTTATAAACACTAGTATTGTTGACTTGCACTAATAACATCCAATAACATATCTCACAAATAAATTACTACAACTGTATAACAACCAGACACAAATTATTTTCATTTTTCAATCATCAGAAATTTTCTATTTACATCAACAATAATTGAGAATTTACTCAGCAATGAAATTAATAGAACTATATAACAAAGAGTGCAAGTTGTTCATTGTATAACTGCTAAAATTTTGAGTATGGTTTTCTAAATGATTTCCAAGTTACTTCCATCTATCTACCCCAAGCATTTGCAATTAATAATAATAATAATAATAACATGTAACGATAAGATCAACCACTGTAATCACTGCAATCCAGACAATAAATTTTTTTGAGTTATAAATTCTAAGTTATTTTCAAGTTATGATTTTAAAAGTAGTTCCCAAATTATTTTCATTTCATAAATATAAGCAAGTTTCAATTCATACTAATGACATCTGGTAATATGGTTAACCCATGAAATTACAAAGTTATATGACAGATAGATGCAAGTTGTTCATTGTCAAAATAACGCTATCGCTGGCGGCTTGACTAACTTGAAACGTTAACGTATCAAGCGGAGTGGTTTTCATTTAAAACAGCTGGTCGTGGAATTTAAATTTAAAATTTCCACGGCACAATACAAACCTGAATTTATCAGTTTTTATACAGAAAAATCTATACTCTGAGACCTACCGCAGAGTATACACTGTACAATTACTATGAGTCTCACGGCCGTGGCTGCGTACATAATGAACTTACGACTGCATCATAATTTGGAATGTCATTAGTGGAACTCTCGGCTCAGGGATATCAGCCCTATCATTAGCCGCGGCTTAGAGTGACAGCGATTTAAGCCTACCGCACACGAGCGACAATCGCTGACAGAGTTTTTAGTCGGCAATAGTCCGCAACATTGATTTCTACCAAGCACTGTACACGAGCTGGGACGGAACACTGGGACCACTGGCGAACAGTGTATCCGCTACCCGCACATGACAGACAAATTGTCTGAGTGTCATTTTTATAAGATGGATAAGGGGTGCGTGAAGCGAAATCCATCTAAGCATTTCTCTAGTTTGGCTAGATAATTTTTGCAGTTTATGAAGTACAAACGTTCCAAACCAACCAACAAAATTCGAAAGGACATCCCACGGAATTTGAAAAGCTTTGTACGACACGATAGAAAATTTATATGAAACTTTCTCTTTAGCAAACGCTGACTAGTATCGGTATGAATCTGAAATTACATTAAACATTGTCCTATAAACGTTAAACCCTGTAAATTAAACGCCATAGGGACATCGATTCGCAAATACAACGAAAGACTAACTCGTTATGTGTGTGTATATTCACCAACAGTCGCCTGACTGTCGTACGCAATGTCCTTGTGTCCAAATGTCTTTTCAGTGACTGCTCATGTGCGGTAGGTGTTAAAACTGAGCACCGAGCACACGCTGGGGCGTTATGGAACGCTGGTGATGGCGATAAATTTGTAATGCACACATTACACTCCAGCAAACATACAAATAGATACAGTACACACTGGAGCGGAAACCTACTTGTCGTTAACTAAATCGTGAAAATAGTAAAGACGTGTACGAAAAGCTTCTGGCGAAATCGTTAATAATTAATTTGTTTATCACAGTTAGGCGTATACACTGGACACCGTTAATCAATGCGGAAGTTATCTTTAACACGATCCTTTGTCACCATTATAAGGGTCTATTCTTATTTCCCTGAAAACATTTTTAGATATAATTTATTACAATAAAACACGGCATTCAGTAATGCAGACGACACCATATTGTCTTGTGAACAGTGTAACCAGCAATCTGTCTTGGACCAATCTTACGAACTGCTACAGACACCAAATTTTACACACTATCAATTGGCACTCGGCGTTTCAATTTCCGCTCTTCAAGAAGTGTCAAAGTTCTTCAGCCAATGAAGAATGTGATATATATTCCCACAGAACATGGAAACAAAAACGTAATAAATAAAAACGGATTAAGCGTAGGCAAGGAGCGTTAGACACGATGTAACAACAGCTCGATAACAGAATGGACAATATAAAACTTCTCAGCGAACTCGGGAAGAGTTTGCAGCATCTGACGCCACAATCCTTTTTATGAGTTGACATATTTGCAACAAGTGCGCTACTTAACTGCTACAGAGAAACACAAGGAATTGGAAAGCACCGTAAATGTCAACATGCAACTGCAGAAAGGAACTCCGATATGATTACCCCCTCCCCACAGGTTAATGTTCTGGGATTTCCTTGCAGTTACAACTGACACGGATAACGAAGGCTGCTGTTACATTAAAACTGACAGTTTACACGAACTATTACGAGGGCCGCCGCTAGGGTGCTTGCCGCCCGTGTCCAGTTTTACCTTTGTCGCCCACCTGAATATACTTTTCATATCCCTACTTTGCCACACTATTTAAGATTATTTTAATTAAAAATTAATAAAGACATAAATAGTAAAACTGACAAAAAATAAATATATTTTTCAAAAACTTATTTACCTGAGTACTTACATGATATAAAAAAAGATGTGCTCGTAGAAGTGTTGAATAAATTTTCAAAAATATAATACTTTATTTGCGCTCGTCTTTTCCGAGTTTTCATAACACTGTAGTTTATTAAGAGAGCGCTTTTCGCGCTTTGGTTTCAGAATTTTTTTAATAACATTGATCAAATTGATTGCCTCACACATTTCATGTTCTATGTACGTATAGAGTAGCTAGGACTGATACTATTTCTTGACTCATGGAAGACAGTAAATAGGTTTTTATAATTTTTAGTTTAGAAAACGAACGTTCGCCTGTTGCCACTGTAACCGGCAATGTGAGAAATATTCGAATAACAATGGTTAGATTTGGAAAAGATGAAGATAAATTATTTTTTAAAATATACTCAAGTATGTCACTTGCAGTCTTTTCTGAAGTTAAATGGAGTTTAATTGCTTTTATCTCTTGAAATAAGTCATTGTCGTTAATGTCAGTATCATCGAGAACTTTGTCGGTCAATGCTAGATGAATATTTTCACAATACGATTTAAGTTCACAATGCTGATGAATTTGGCCGCCCCTTTGGTATGGCCGCCCGTATGCGGTGCACATTTCGCATATATGGTAGCGGCGGCCCTGACTATTACACATTCAGGGCCCGACATCTAATGTAACAGAAATTTACATGGAATATACAACACATGGATACAAGAAATGACAAAAAAAGGCATTCATGCCCACTGCACACAAGCCGCAATCACTGACAAACTTTCTGATTGCTAGAAATGCGCAACACTGATTCTTAGGTAGTGTAAAAAAAGAGTGAACGACGTTTTGTTGAAACTAATGTTGCTGATCTGTCGGCGGTCAAATAAAATTCAAGCCGTTAAAATATGCACCAACGTATGTAACACAAAGTCTGAGCGACATTTTTTTGTACAAGCTAAGGCGAGCGCATTGGCGATGGTCATCCAAGTCATGTGAACATGCCAAAAACTCCGTGCAGTTGAAAAACTTATCAGGGTGCGATAAAAGGTCTTCATATCAAAAGTGAAACTTCCCATTTAGCAATCGCTAACTGGTAACTGTAATCGGATTATCCAAAACCTACTACTTTTCCAGTTCATGTGGATTATATATATATACCGGTATAGTATTTAAAATTTATATTTATATTACCTCAAAATGTTATTTTTCCTTATTTGGAACATGTTTCGAGAGCTCCCGTGCTCTCATCCTCAGCCTTCGCGATCTTGCGTCTGGTGAAGTATTTCTGTGTTGGCTGGATGCTATTAAGGTTTCTTGTTGGTCTCTGGTATTTTAAAGTTGTATTATTGTGTGTGATTGTGGTATATGTATTTGTATTTTGTGTATTTTCGATGTTGAGTGAATTGAATATTGTGTCATGTTTTGTATTGATTTGTATTTGTTCAGGTATTAGTTTTTGTGTTTTATGTTTGTATATTTGTAAATTTTCACAAATGTTCATTATGGTGTCTTTGTGTGGTATATGTTTTATTAGTGTCACATTGGTTATGTCTGGGAATTCATGTCCTGTGTTTATTGCATGTGTGGCTAAATTGGATTTATATATTTCTGGTTTTTTGTATGCGTTTAGGTGTTCAAAATAACGTTTTTCCAGCTGTTTTTTTGTTTGTCCTATGTAACATTTATTGCAATCTTTGCATTCAATTTTGTATATACCTTTGTTGTGTGGGCTATTTACTTTTCGTAAATTATTTTTATTAGTTAGGGAGCTCTAACTAGTAAATTATTTTTATTAGTTTTTATTTTTATTGGGAGCTCTCGAAACATGTTCCAAATAAGGAAAAATAACATCTTGAGGTAATATAAATATAAATTTTAAATAATTTATATATATCAAGAAACGAACTGTAGCAGAAAGTGATTGAATATGTAGCAGAAAGTGACTGAATATGTACCAGAAAGTGATTGATATATATATATATATATATATAAAATAACGATTCATAATAGCGTCCTATCAGAGCGTTATATGAAAGCTATAGACGGTACGAGTGTAACGCCGTAAGAAAGAGAGAGAGCGTATAATCGCAGCCATCTCACTCTAACCACGTCACCGCTACATCAGAATCCAGTTCAAACATGTTATTTTACTCAAAGCAAATTATCAGTTCAACCTGCGATAACTTCAAAAGTTATAAATATACGGCAATTCTGAAAACAGCATTGTATTCAGCAAGAAAAGCTTTATAAGTAGCCGAAATCTCAGTTAATATAATTAACAATTGAAGAAGTTATACGGATGACGCACACCAACAGGAATAACGAGAGAATTATGCTACGTAGGAATAAGGTGTTTTCACACACACACAGATAAAGACCTAAGCAACAATATTCTGTGGTCAGATCTTTGGAAACACATTTGCAAATACCTGTAATCAATCGATTTGCAAATACAGGAAGTACGATTTTGACAAGAAATTCTCTGCCGTTTGGAACCTGTCACGGAGTGTTTGACCGACCTGTTCGAGATTGTCAAAACTGGAAAAACGCATGATTTATTTGTACAACCAATCAGCAGCCCGTATTTAAAAACTGACGCCAGCTCAAAGCGAGGGGTAGCATCACTCTTCGTTCGGTACTTAAACACACTAGACGTGTATAATTCACATACAGAAATTTTTAAATCACGCAAAAGTGCAAATTAAGTTCTAATTCGAGAAGTAGTCCGCAGTGTAGATGAATTAATATCGTTCAATAACGCTCGCTGCGTAAAACAACCGTTAATTAATTAAATAATTAATTAATTAACCATCAGCCGTGAAGGACCTGTGCTACAGAAGGCTACAGCATCTGTAATTGCCAGGGTATCTTCAACAGGATTGATCAATATCATTTCTTCTGTGCAACACCATCAAAAGGAGGACCTCTACGGATTCCTATCTTCGGTCAACGCATCAAACAGTAAGAAATAGATTCATTGACCAATGAAATAAGCACTAAACAAATAATAAACAATAAACAATTTTAAAAGGACACTAAGAAAAGCACACTTTGTATTTTAACTATAAGATTAGCTCTAATATAGTATAGGAGTGTTGAATGGAAAGTGGTGTATAGTATTGGACGTGCAAATTATTGCAGACCTGTTCTTTAGCACTGGTTTGGGAGATAGAAATCTCTTAATCAAACCAGATAAGAGCTATAGGTCGTTTGAGCGTCTTAATCATTACTTTTCACACTCACTCAATAATTATAAGTGTTAGGGTAGAATTAAGTCCTACCAATAAAATTTTAAAGTTTAAAAATAATTAATTAAACGTTCATTAAAATAATCAAGAAATAATAAAGTGTTATTTGTAACGATTCCCCTTGAAAACCACAATCACTGAACGAATCCTGAGAAAGAGTGTCTCCATGCGCTGAGCTAAGCTGAAACCGTGTCATTTGTATCTGGGATTTGTTCTGGCGCCCAGTAAAGTAATATCACGGGTAAGTAACTTTTTATCTAACATCACAAATATTAGATAATTGTGTTAGACGAAAGGTAGCGTTATAATATATATATATTGCAACAAAACACAGGATGATGATCTATAATAAGAATACCAGAGCATGGATGACGGACATTAGCATGTTTTAGATTGATTTATGCAATTTTTGTCAATTAGCAATAAGTTTTGTATTTAGTGATGGATAAGGACTTGTGTTATACAAAATTCTTTGTAAATTTTTGCTCTATAATGTCATGTACTTTGTGAATATGTGCGTGCGTTCGCGTGTGGTGAACATTCGTGTTATATCTTGCGCGTTTGTTATCCGATCGGCACGAAACTTGGGCAGTGAATTATTTATTAAAATAGCTACATTTTCTATATACTCTGTTGTTCTCAGCTATTTTTTAAATGTGGTTTTTTAGTAATTGAAAACTCGACTTTTGACTCGTATCAATTGAAGAGTAATAAAAATTCTAGATAAAATCTAAGCAGGCACTCGCAGATTTATACAAAGATTCGCCTGCAACGCGTCTATCTTTTGTCCAATCTATCACGTAGACACTCGATTGACCAATCAGAAGCCCCTAAATTCAGTCAGTTACGTCGGTTGGAAGGTGTTCGGGGCAGTTCATCGGAAGCCGTTGCCTAGTGAACGTGTGCTCTTCGTCAAGAGTTTTTCTTGTTCGAACTGGTTTAATTTAGAGCAACTCTAAGTCTTGGGACTCTTTTCGAGTTTGTCGATTTTCGTCGGAACCAAGCGCGTGAACTACCAGTTATAAAATATTCAAGTGCTATTACGTGTTAGTGGAAGATTTTCCGCTTAGGGAGATTTATCTACCGTGATCAATCCTTATTAACGCGGAACACTTCAAGAATAGCCGGATGGTGTAAGCAATATACACCGCTTTTAAATAATATCATTATCACCCTGAGTAACAATAATTAATAATAACCAATTGCGAGCGAGTAAACAAACGATTCATAAAGTGACAATTCGTGTGTAAAATCTGCATCAGTGTTATCAGCTGTTCGGCGAACCCCAGCGGAGAGTGAGAGACGTCACGCCGAGTGTAAAGGAATTCTACGTTTCAAGTAAAACCTACCAAAACTGAACTATATAAACTCTGAAAACAAATAAAATACTATACATGACATTTTGTTTAATTTAAATATATCATATAAACAATTATTTACTTGTGTTATAAATAATTTTTCCCTCCAATATAGACTTGTGCATAATTTAAACACACATAATTATCCTATGCAAACATATTTATTTGTATCGTCGCAATATATATATATATATATATATATCTTTGAATTACTTTAATTATCACACACATTAATGTCTGTAAATTAAATAGCGCAGGGATATCCACAGAAGAAGTAGGTCGACTCGCTTTCACACTTGAAGACTGACGGAGAACCGCTACTTGAACGGGCACCCGCCGTTGGTTCCACCCGAATGATAATCGTACGCGATGTCTTCGTCTCTGTCGCTCGTGAACATAACGGTACCAATGTGACGATTATGAGTACAAGCAGCTGACAGATTACAAACAAACAAACAAACAAATGAAGGAGAAATTAATGGAATGGTTAAATTTCTTTCTAAAGGAAAGAAGTGAAACATGGCATTGCATTGCATTAAAGTCACAATTTTCAACGAACTTAGTAAGTTTTGGGAAGCTCGTCGTTATCTAAACACGACAGCGAGACTTCGTGTTTTGTAGACCCACGCACCGACTGCGTCCAACAGAACACGGTTTAATCTAATTTTCACAATTAAAGTAACCAATATGATGCATCTTTTCGCATCTACGGAAAAGGATTTCATCTCATTCGATACTATCGTCTTGATTACGGGGACTTTGGGCTACTGCCTATAGCAACCTCACAAAGCATAAAGAAATCACAAAGTGACTACCGTTCCTTAGTCTCTCTCTCTCTCTCTCTCTCTCTCTCTCTCCTCTTCTTTCCGTTTATGGTTCAATATTTCCCTATAGTTCAAGATTTTCCTGTTCTTTCTTTTCCCATTCGATTCACACGTATTTGTATTCGACAATCTTGTCATTCATGGTATACGTTACTTTACACGTCTTTTTTCGTTATTAAAACTCTTCGTGTGCAGTCGTTCACAGAATCTTCGTTTCGGCTGCATGAATTTTACTTGCATCTTCTCAGTGATTACCCAACTTTCGTTACCACACGTAGATTTATAAAACTAATTTTTATTTTTGCATTCTTTTATTTTCTACAAACGTTCTGTTATTTTACTTACACACCGTCTGGAACGTAAGCATTTTATCGTTGTTGCCGTGGCTTATGTCACGAACAAAGTATGCAAGATGAAAAACTCATTGAATTGACCTTACACAACACTTGTTTTGGAAAGCCACAACTGTGGTTTTATAGAGGAAAATTTAAGATTATATTAAGTACACATTTGGTGTAATAGATACAACAAATCGGAGGTTATCTTTATTTTTTCATTCATCCATATTATTAATCAATTGTCACCACGTAGCAACGCACGTACGTAAGTCGATCTAGGTAGATTTCAGGATACTCGTGTCACTTTCATGTTTTATGGCCACTGTCAATGTTGACTGAGGTAGGAGACAGGCCGCAAACACGTCGCATCATTCGACATGGTTCGTATAAACCAATGTTACTAATCTTTGTATTTACAATACGCGACAAATCCGTATGTCTGATAACGGAAACCAATAATTGTTATCTGTTTGGGCCAACCAACGTACATCGTGTTTAACGGAATCACGGCATGATTAATATGTAGGCCTAAACAACACACACACACACACACACACACACACACACACACACACACACACACACACACACACACACACACACACACACACACACACACACACACACAATGAACGCTGAAACGTGATAAAACGCGAACGAATAAATTCTGTCCACGAGATAATACCGAGGAGCTTTTGTACAGTGATCGATACGCTCGCCTGCTTTAGTGTCGACCGGATTCACATGAATCTGTAGTTCAGGGTTGTACTAGCCTCGAATACAGAGTGTATAGAAAGATTTAAGGAACGCTTTCTTAGTATAACTGAAATGCTTTTCTACAATGATTAAACATAAAACAAGTCAGGATAGTTCGGCTACATGTAGGCCTATATTAGTAACATCCGTTTTAGACTGTTCGGCACACGAGACAAGGCTACACTAGGCTTGATACATTCCCCCGAATCAGGACTACGCCACATTACATGCAGCCAGGCCCGCCCAGAGGGGGGACAAGGGGGGCATTGCCCAGGGGTCCGGTCTCTACAGGGGGCTCGGAATGGGAGGTTCGGATATTTTTTAAAACGATTGACATATGATTTTCCGTAGATTTTTGAAACTACTTTTCATTACTTTTTTTTATATATGAACAAAAAAGACAAGTGGAGTATTGACACCTTTTTATAATTAAGATATTTTCTTTTGATCATCTGCTCAATGTTTTCTTTATTAAATTACATCGCTAATTGATTTGAAAACAGATACTCCGAACCGAAGCACTATACCGGCGCAGTGCCGCTGTCGCAGTCCGTCACCGTTCGCATCTTCTTCTTTTTTACCTGCTATGTCCGAAATATTATATATATATATATATATAAAATATTATATATAATACGTAATATAAATAATATATACTATATATATATATATATAAAATCGTGTACATAAAACCACATATACACGCATTTTCAGGGAACAGACGGTTGCCTCGTTTGGGAGAGGGCCCACAATCTGGTTTGCCCAAGAGCCCGGAATTCCTCTGGGCGGGCCTGCATGCAGCAGTCGAAAGTGAACACTTCACTGTATCTCCTATGGTCCTCAGTATTTAGACTGGTTAGCGGCTCTTCTCCATACGATCGCTTGCGTATCTTTCCCTTCATTTCTTCATGTATTATTGAACAAGCGAACGAGTTTTAACTCCATCATTTGGCATTTGTCTGGCTGTCTATTTGGCATATGTCTCACGATAACTTTTGGATGCATCCATAGATTTTGTAAAACTTGGCATCCACGTCCACCCTTGTTGTTTTTTTAGACTGACCCCCCCCTTGAAATGGGGGTAGAAAGCAAAAAGATGAGAACTAAAAATTTTTTTGTAAAAACTGCAAAAATTCATGTGGCGTATCAAATTAAACAGAATTTTAACCAAAATATGAATATAGTGTTCACTTCTGAAAATTTCGGGAAACAGAGTCCAAAAAAGGGACCAAAAATGTGAAAAAATTGCAAAAGCCCACGCTAGGTATTAGACTAAAGGGAATTTTAACCTAAATCTGAATGCAGTGTATACTCTAAAAATTTTTTTAACTTTTGGAGCACAACTGGCCAAAAATGACGTCAACATTTTAAGAAAGTTGTAAAAGTGTATGTCGGGTATCATCACGTTATATGTAATTTTATTCAAAATACAAACTCAGTATCTCTAATAATTTGTCAAAATTAATATTGTCAACATTCCTGCCAAATATTGGACTTCTTATAGAAAGTTTGTAGCCTAATATTTGCAAAAGAACTTACGTTGCATCAGAGCAAAAGAGCTACATTGGTATCAGTTACGTGTACTTGTCAAAATTATAAGATATAGGCCTATAGATATCTGTGGAAGCGTACAATCACTTAAAAGCTATGGTTATAGGTTTAACTAAAAGCAAATGCATTAGTTAAGAGTTTTTAAAGTTTACTGTATGACTGTTTGCTTTAAGATTATTTTATTTAAAAAAAAGGTTTTCGTAATTTTTGATAACTGAAAAATTATCAAACACTAAAATTTATGAAATTAAAAATGTATTTCGTCCGGCAGCTCAGAGAGTTTACTAATTATAAAGCATTTATTGTTTTAATTACGTACATACCGGAGCCTTCGTCTTCTTATTCACTGCTTGCCCTCAATGAATCTCCATTATTGTTCTGATAATTTCCTCACGCCACATAACGTAGCCAATAGCCAATAAGTTTGATCCTTCGCTTTACTACAATTTCCCACATTTTCTTTTTTCACCTACGCTATCGATTGCTTAATTGCTGACCTTGTCGATCAACGTACGTACTTTCAATTACTACCTTCAGTACATTTAATACGACTGTAGTACTCATCTGCTCCTACAGTTCATAAGCCAACGGTGCAATGCTCCATATATAAGTTCTTAAGAATCTTTAGCAGTCAACGCCTTGAATGCGTCTTTCGCCCCTCCAATTTTATTCAAAATACTCTCTTACTCCGCCCCACCTTTGGTGACCTACTGCCCAAGTAATACTTCTTACGTATTTAGGATCCTAAGAAAACACTCCTTTCTTACTCTACTAAATATTCACTTCGTCATCGACAACACATCGCGATATCTGTATCGAATACCTAACAACTTGCACCTGTAGAATGAATTGTATAACAACTGTACATTAAATACGAATTAAATGAACAGTGTAATAGTTTATTTTTTTATATATATCTTTTGAATTCGTATTTACATAGCGATGTGGCTGTCTTGGGGGGGGGGGATACTTACGTATTCGATTTATTCTCTTCTTTTTATTACTACTTCAACTCCGTGTTTCATCGCATTCTTTAGCGATTTATTTTTCTTCTTCGAACCGGAATATGGTAACCAATTAAAGCATTCTTTCGGGCAATCTTCTTCCTCCATCTCTGTTCTCTGCCCATACCATGATATTTGCTTCTCACGTATTCTGTCGAAAAGTGTCTTTCCTACCTGTGATGTCTGTCTAATAGCAGGTTATGTAATATGTGATCTACAGAGAGTAACGCTACTACGTATTCTTGAATAGGATCCATGACATTTATTCGTATCTTAAGGTTTCTACCCAACGTCCACACGTCAGAGAATTAAACGAGATTTAACAATAGGCTGGAGCCATATTATTAGCTATTTAAATAACCACAGCTGTTTAAATAACTGCTTTCTAATCGTTCAGCTCCTTAATTTCATGATGTCTTCCCGTCACTAGTATTTCCAAACAGTACACAGCGTTTTATACAAACAATTATCATTTTGCAAATTTTAATTTCACAACAATTTTCTCGTTCACGTGAAACACGACGGTTCAGCAAAACGACTCTGTCAGTTTCACTTCAAACTTAGTAATTAAGGAACATAACACGTGCCTATCTGTTAATAGGTGATGCAGGTACCTACAGTGCGTAAGAAACGTGGTGGAGGGCGGGGGGGACAACGACGCCGTGTAGTTTACGACCGAGCCTAATCCTGTACGGTTTATGTCTAGTAATTTAGAAACACGAGGCTCGGTAATGTTCCCTAGTTAGCAGTGCACGGCCAAGACCTCCTCCGTTCGGTACTGCTTTTCATACCCTCTTCATCCATTTGAGATTGTAATATACCGTACAATCGTTAAGGACAACTCCCGACCGATCACTCGTTATTCGTACTCGGCAGAACTTCTCCTTTCCGTATGTAGACATCGGAATCTATGTACAGTAGAGCATCGATTATCCAAACCTCTCGGGACGAGGGCCCGTTCGGATAATAGATCGTATATTGAAAACATTATTTCTCTTTACAAAAACAAAGATTTTTAGTACAAAATCATTTCTAACATACTGTTATATAATTACAGCAACCTGTATACCGTACTGTAATGTATTACTAAGGCTAAAAATCACTGAATTAAAACTGGGTGTAATTAATAAAAACCAAAAGTAATTTAAACAAAATTAGAGTTTAATGACAAACACTGAAGTATAAAATTAACTAAAAATTAAAAACAAAACAAAACAAAACACAGTACCATGGATTTACACTTTTTTACACTTTTTGCTTCAAACCGATACCTTTTTCTCGCTGCTAAAGACTGAAGTCGTTTAAGATTCATAAGCTGAATACTATCTATGTTGTCTTCTGTTTCGGCCCACTTTAGAATAGTCTTAAGTGCGTCAAAAGCGTTTGCTGCCGTCGGTGGTTTTGTGTTAATAGTATTCTCGCCGTCTTCATATGAGTCGGTTTCGTTTTCATTACGTTCATTTGATGACTCAACTATCTCTTCATCGGTTAACTGAAAACCGGGATCGGCTTCATCCACCTGTAGCCACTTCTTTGTATGTCGGTTGTAAGGCTGTATAGCTACAGCGTTTATTTATTACTGTACAGTACTGTAATAATTTACAGTATACAATTTTTTATGTTCCATAAATATCCAATACGCCTACACGTGACAAATACTGTACAGTACAGTACATAATTGTACTTTTTATTGAGTTCGGATAATAGATGTTCGGTTAATGAATGCTCGGATATCGATGCTCTACTGTACTACCTGTTTCAGTTTCATATGAGAGCTTCAGTTCCTGGTGTGCGATGGATTTATAGAAGGACGTATTTGGCAGTTTTCTCTCGATACCATTCTACACAGAGTCCGCTAACGAAGGCAAGTCGCGTTATACGTTTTTTTTTGTTTTGTGCAATTTCACACAAACGTGGACTGCATCGGCAGGCGTAAAACGTCGATGAATCACGCGTAAACACAGGTTACGTATGCATACTAATGCTGACGTATACACAGCGCGTATGTAGGCCTACATACAGAGCATTCCGCTAAAAAAGTATTTTTCGAGGTGATTCTAGAGCTGAAAGTAACGAAAAACGTGTCATAAACTTAAGCCCGCAAATGCTTTGTTTTCGAATTATGGCTTGTTGCAAATTTCGCCTACGTTTCTGTTCCGAAGGTAACATAATGCAAGATCCAATCTGAATGTGACCCAATGTTGTTCACAAATAATGTTGTTTTCTAAGCTGAGTAGCTCTTTGAATTGTGTTTGTGTCCAGACCATGAATTCAATGTGTTTACTGGGAGAAGTCACACTGTCACTGTATGCACGAGTATTTTTAACACTACGGAGTTCCTGCACATTGTACTCATCATATGAGGCAGTTTTTAAAAGGACGTTCTGCTGGAAAATGAACTGGTGTTAAGGACCTGTTAACTGGCCACCAAGTCTCGATTAGCGTCTATGTTACGAATAGCGAGGTTAATAAACGAAAATCAATTGACGAATAAAATTTACGAGATAAACAAGGAAAAAAGTTCATTTTGTTTTTTTATCTGTCTACAAACCATGATCGTAGTATGCCCAACTTTGTCACCACTTATTGCAAAACTGCTACTCGCTTCGTTCTCGACGGGCGTTCGGTGTTTCCACCATCTTCAGGGTCTTCGCTTAAGTTGGCAAAGATGGGGTTTAGATGACTGCTAATAAAACTGACTTGACTGGCAAGATTATATGCAACAATTTCAACAAGAACCAACACATTACGTTAATGTTTTATTTTATTTATAATATACTCTGCGTATGAATCAGTTTCATACTGAGATATGTTAAGCTAAAGAGCTAAACAAAGCCATTCATTAGTCAACAATTTATCATTAAAGTAATGGAATCGGACTCAAATACGTATATTAGACTTACGTGATTTCAATGCTAACGCACCGAACGTTAAAAATGTTAGAATTTCTTTTTTTTTCACGCGCTAAACAATATTCTCATACGCGTGGGAGACATCACAAAATATATGACTGTAGGGAAAGTATACTTCAACACTTTCCGGAAATACGAGATGGGTAGGCCAACAGAAGTCACCCTCTCTGTGTAATTTTCGCACAATAGTACATAATACTAGTGTTTCGTATAGTTACAAGTACATTACACCGTCAAGTATCGAGTTTAATCATACACCAAAAACGAACGAACGGATTAATTTCAACGTAAGACATCTACATTTAGCTGTTTTGCGCATTAAAATGGTATTTTAAAAATACTTGTACAATTGTTCCATTCATTTTATCACGGTTATAACAAAAATCGCCTGTTTTTCTTGTAGAAGTCTCAAATTAAAAAAAAAGTCACACAAAAAGGCATTGACAGATTATGTTAAAATTTTAAACAGTAACTGTCCTTAGTGTTCTAAGTACATACTGTAAATTATATTTTTCCTTTACAGTAAGTTGTCAGTTTTTTAACAACTGTTTCTTACCACAGACAATTCGGGTAAAGCGAAATTGCACATCTTGTGTCACATTCTTTACACCTATACCCATTTTTTCGAATGTACATGGTTAGACGGCGCTGAAGCATGAAAAGTTGGCGTGGTCGAATGGGTACCGCACCGTTGCCAAATCGTTCCCATTTTCTCCCTGTGACGCTATGTTAGTAATACAGAGAGGTAAAAAAAAGTAGCTTCCTCAAAATTTTGTTTTTGTACTCGTGTGTGGCAATGTACGGTAACCATGGCAACAGTTCTAAATAACAACCGTTACTTAGCGTTTTAACTGGTATTCAACCGCCCGACACGTTTAGCAATTCAAAATTTGAACATTTTATTTCAGCAAAGAGGATTTGCCATGACCACGAACTTCTAGAACCGATGAGAGTGCATGCCTAGTTGCTCAGAGTTGTGTCGTAAGTCCACTAAGTACAGTGGAAAAGTTTCTCGATTGGAGTGTTAATCAATTCACTTTAAGAAGCTTCTTATGTGATGTGAAACTGACATCATGTCGACCAAAACTTCAACAAGTTCTGCAGAAGATGACGTCGACAGTCGTTTGGAGTTATTCGAATAATTAATTCCTCGTGGGACATGAAGCTGATCCCGGTTTCTGAAGAAACATTTTATGGATACATGAAGCTTTTTATAAAGTAAATGGCCAAATTAACGGTACAACTAAGTTTATCGGACAAGCGAAAACTCATTGAACCTCTAACAGAAGAAGTAATCACTCCGGGTACGACTGCAGCTGCATGTGGAGCGGACGAAGGTCACTGGACCATCTTTTTGAAGGAACTGCGGATCTATGTCTCCAGACGTCAGAAGAAGTGGTTATTCCAGAGCTTCAAAACAGCCCCGTTTTGCTGAAACGCAGTTGATATGGCAACAATATGGTGCACTACGTCATTACGCTTTAGAAGTACCTAAGGGCCGGCACCGAAGTGCCCACGGGCCCCTCGCTATTTTGAGCAAACACCGAATTTCAACCACTTTCATCTACCCACTAACCAACGAAACACACAATCCGGGAATGCTGCCCAGAAAAATCCCCACTCTCCGACCGCTGGGCTCATCGGTAAGTGGGACTGGAGCCCTCTCCTCGAACGAGGAGACTACCGGTCTTGGCCGTTACGTTGAGTAGGACCACGAATGGCCATACAAAACGCAACGTTGTCCAGCGCGGGCCTCGTGGAGGCGCAAGTTCGGTACCCGATGACACGAGGCGATGGGGGCCAGCCACCCACTCGAGTCGGGTACAGGCTCTCACGCTCCCCTAACGCTGGACGTACGCTTTGTCCCGATTATCAGCCGAAAATGGGATAGCCCCGCGCCCCGTAAGGCAGCGTACGCCAGGGTGGGGTTCCTGGAAGGAGTTGGGCCACCGGTAATCAGCGGTAAGGCACAACCCACATTCAGCCCGGCCCCACCTGGCTGGGCTCGGTCCGCAACGCGGTGTTTCCCTGCATGGCCCTATCCCACCATGCAGGGGCGTGTCGCGTGCCGACCTATCCTACTAGCCTTCTCCGCATAATACAGGACCAATGGGGCAGGGGGTGGTTGTCTATGGCGGCTACTGGCGAGGGACGTCGGAATCCAGGTTACCGTTCGCAAGGTGACACCCACCGTACCCCGGCTAGTCAGCCCCAATTTCAGCTGATTTCGCCGGTTCACCCCCGGGCCAGCAACGAGGCGGCGGGTGTCAGGTGGAGAAAGGCAAGGTCCAAGCCACCGGAAATGGCGGTACAGGCTCACCCTATGTTGGCCGCAGCCCCCAGTCTCCCACCCTCGGGGGATTATGTTTTAGAAGTGAGGAACTTCTTAAACGAGAAATTCAGTGAATGGATTGATCATCATGGCAGCATGGGAATGGCGGCCCACATCGTGTGATCTCACGCCGTGTGATTTGCTCTGTGCGGTATCATCGAGTTTTGCTCAGAAACCACGAAATTTGGATCGTCTGCAACAGGTAATCGAACTGTAATTCCCGAACTTGAATACGAATAGTCAGTTGTGTTCCATCATCGGTAACTGAACGATACAAGTTGTATCTCAAACATAATGACCTCTAATTCTAACAATTTTTGTAAACAAATTATATGCGCAATAAAATGCAAGAAAACTGTTCTGTCTTTAATAATTCTGGGTGAAAACATTTTATCTCATCCTGCATTTCTTCAATTTGTTTTTTTGGACAAGTTTTAATTTTTTAATAAGAAATTATCACAATTTCACACCAAATTTACATTATTCCAGTGGTACACGGAAATGGAGGTGAATAATATCGTAACAACTCTGGAGTCGTCCAGACACTCAGTACGTAACCAGAATACTCAGGATAATCAATAGCTAAATTTTTATAATTATCGGAAAAACCGCGTTTCCATTCCAGAAAATTTTTTAATCGAGATTTTTTTTTTAAGAGAGTTTTGTTTGTTCTAACCAAGATAAAATTGTACAAATAATAATTCATAAATGCTATAATAATACCGTTACTACACGCTCAAAGTGAGGAATGATGAACAGTATGTGACGTGATTTGTGGAGATAAATAAATAATTTATTACAGTACGTATTAATCATATCACTCGTGACCTTCAGTTTTACGCATGATTCAGACATGGCACAATATCTATTATGCAATTTTATCAAAAATAAGCTATTTAAATTCTTTTATTAGTAAAGTCAATAATTGCTTAACCTAGCGAGCAATTTCCCGTGTGTTGGCTCATTATGTACAGTCCCGTGCACAAGACAAATATTGGTACTACAAGTACTACACATGCAACGCTCTGTCAACTTTGTTACGATCAAACTAACACGTGCGGCGCCCACCAATCAGGCAGAAAACTTTTGTACCACACTTAAACATCAGAATGTGATACATGATATAAGTGGGCGTCTCATTTCCGAACCAAGGATACAACTGACACGCATAAAGGTAGACACCAAGGAACGGCTTGTCTATTGCACAATTTGATTGAGAGAACATTTGAGTTTGTGAAAGGACGGAGAATATAGCCTACGCAGACGGGGTAGGGAGGCGTGGCCAACAGGATGGGGGCATGGAAAAAGAAAGGAAAGATGATGGAGAAGAGAGTGAGAATGAAAAGAAAAATAAATTGTCATATGGAATCTATAATAGTGTATTTATTTGTGTAATGTTGACCCCCGTGTAACGTGCGGACATTAAATTTAGGAAGCGCCTTCTATGAGACTACACAAGCAAGTCTACATCGACCAACGCATTCCCGGAGGGTATCTGCAGCAACGATCTGGCTCTGGAGATATCTCAACTACTATTCCTCTTGCGTCGCGTCGCCATTCGTTCATCACCAACTGAGGAAATCCACGGCGTTAACCACAGTACCACAAAAACTATCCGAATATTTCAATACGTGAAATTCTCAATTCCACTAAGTAGGCCTACTCCCTTCTAAATACCAGAGACTTTGAAAACGGAACGCTTTAAACCCCTCTTGCTGTCACTGGAGGCATACCAGGCGCTGATACGCCGCAGGGCCTTGAACCTCATCCGCACAGCAGTTCGTCCACGTCCGCGCATTAACACAAACCTACCGTACACATCTGAGACAAAAATGCCGACAAAACGAGACAAAAACTTTTAGTAAACTCATTGGCAACTTAAATTTGTACTACCCTGTTTGTGCCCCAACGTTTTCAAAACCCCTTCCTACATTCTTTCCAAGAAATCTGTTCTAATACCACGCCTCGATCCACGGATAGAGGCAATTATGTAACAACAGGCAAATCTATTCTAATACCACGCCTCGATCCACGGATAGAGGCAATGATGTAACAACAGGCAAATGAAGTGGTTTGTACGAACACGGACAAATATTTGATCGACACAAAAATATATCTCCTTATCTACTCATACAACCAGAACGGCATTTCAGCACTACGCTGGAAAAAACTTTGTAATTGTAAAGCATTTATTTTTGCTACGCCTTTGCTGCCTAATCATACAAAACCTTCAGTAATTTAACTGTTTTTGCTATGTAATCAAATTTTCCATAATATCTATACAAAGCGGTACACGCTACGTAAAACCTTGTTTAGAATAACAACTGTATTGTGTAGAAAAGAATCTTGTACGCTACTCCGATCAATGTTAAAAGCTATAACAAAATCAAAGCCACTGCCTTTATTAAAAGTTCGTAGCGTTCTGCATTGTAAAGGGGGCTTAGGATTTGGGTGCACTAAAAATGGGGTCCTTGGAGTAAGGAATATTAACCCCTACAGAAGAGTACGTGGTCCTACAGATTGGGGGTTGGGCAGCGGGGTGACGACCCCTATCGGAAAAAGAAGATTACTCTGATTTGTCAGTCAACTAATACCAGACGAACTACAAGGCAACGACTCAGAAATGTAAAATGGATAAATGATTGTAACATGGAGAGGCGCACGACCAGGCAAAATACAAAAAAAAAAAACTCTAGTGGACAGTTACAAGGCTCCAAGAATTACAGAAATGGTCACATGTAAAACTGTGCTTCTAGTGTCACCTACTTTCTACCATTTTATGCGAAATATCATTTTTTAACTTCCAGTTTTCAGATTTCTTTTATGACAACGTTTGTAAACATTTATAATCTAAGTGCTACTTCTGTGATCAAACTGTCCAAACTGAGGACTTAACACTCCGATCATGTAGGCTATTTAATTTCCGATAACGTGACACGCCTTGATTTTCCAGGTGACTTTAAAGCGTATTTTTCAGGCGCCGGCTCGACTCAGAATGTAACGAGTAGGCCTACTTGGAAAAACATCCTGAGGTGTAGTACTGGTCATAGTACACGGAGCCTAGATTCTGAAAAGAGATGTTCCATTCTAAACCCATTATGGAAACTATATAAACTCCATTACTTAGGACCTTCATGGGCCGCATTTGGGCCTCCCTGGTAATACGTTAGCTTCCACACGGCACATCGCAACAACCGCAATATCTTTGCTATAAACACTCTGTGTTTACAAAAGCATCACCAGTTTGTTAAACATATTTCCGCTCCTGTCTACATACGAACGTATAATGCTTTTCGTCGAAGAGAATAACCATTCACACGAAATACATAAAAAAGTATTTGCGCCTTGAACACTTCATGGATGAGAACGGATACGCATCATGAATGTCGTCGTAAAGTTGAAGCCGTTTTATGTTTTACAGTATTTCAGCTTGGCGACCACTCGAAAGAATAGTGGTAAATACGCAAATGAAATACCGCCTTTATTCGATTGTGCATGCTATAATTACTAACAGGATTTCAATGAAACGGCCAAAGTACTGCTGAACAACACTAAACAAATTAGTTTAGTTTACTTCTATAATAATTATTCCCCATCATCACCCACTACCATCCCTAATTCCACCACCACCAACTTGGCCTACATGATTTTATCATTTACCTAATTAGTCTTCAAGTAGGGCCTAATAACCAGCTTTTGTTTGAATGTTTTACTACCAATACGAGTAGCATTAGGCCTAATTAGAACGTTCCTGTATCCCTCCATTCATATATCAGAAGTAAAGTGAACAAATTCATTGGAAATTAGGCAGTCAGTTAAAGGCATTCACTAATGTAATTAGATCCGTTCCCAAGCGATGCGCCACGTTTGCAGCTAGTTAGATGATAAAAACGCGAACGTTATCTACGAAACAACTCGGAGGGCACGGGTGCAGTGATCCGACAAAGCAGGTCCATCCGCGGCCACCCCTCTCACATACACGCATACTCACAACTTGTTAGTGATTCACATGTTACGCATTGTCTTACCCAAAGTCAACTTTACAAAACTACCGTACTGCCTCACGCAGTTAGTGTAGCCGAAAGGCTGGACGTGTAGGCCTATATAGCAAGGGAAAATTCAGCTCTAGGGGCAAGGGATCATAAAAATTACATTCCTATACTTGATGTTATAAAAAAACTGTGTAAGTTGACACAAAGCACAATATATTTACAAACTCAAAACGAAACAATAAAAACTATCTACAAGATGTAAGCTCTACTGGGTGAATTGAATAGTAATGGGTACAAGGCAGTTATAAACAGTAATATGAGATAATGTAATGACTTATTAAAATTGACTGCAGATGAATAATTGTGGTAACTGATACGAGGACAATTCGAAAATACACCTCCGACTGTAGGGTACCGGAAATCGAAAATCGAGAGAAATACGTTATTGTATACAAAATTTACATACACATCTATATTAGTCTTCCACTGTGTACAGATAGGTACTTAGCCTACATCGTTTCGCTAGTTTTTGTAATCCTATTGAAAATGGCGCGAAAATACGCACATGCGGATTGACGCCATTAATAACTTCCACATTGGTTTCAAAGCAATGGGAAGCTAGCCAGAACTTATCTTGATGAGACGATGGCACCCTTACCCGGGCTTACTCGTTGAATATACGTACGTGAAAGGGGGTATTACTGGTTCAGTCGGAGGGATGGATACATGGTTGGAATCTATTAATTATTTAAAAATGTTTTGGGTGCGACAAATGTGGTCGACCGAAGAAGGCGTAAGAAAGTTCTGAGATATGAGTCACCAAGTCGATGACCTGTGGCGAACTACGAAGACAATACGAGCAAAAAAAAAGTGAAACACGTGAAGACATAGTTATCATTATTAGCGGACAAAAGGAAAAAGAAAGCTTGAAATACTCTA
This sequence comes from Magicicada septendecula, assembly GCA_034769895.1. Lineage (NCBI taxonomy): Eukaryota > Metazoa > Arthropoda > Insecta > Hemiptera > Cicadidae > Magicicada > Magicicada septendecula. The sequence continues at coordinate 112,988,806 of CM068370.1, forward strand.
CACACTTCTTTATAGATGGAACTTTTAAAAGTTGCAGAAAGCAATTTTGACGGTGACTTCGGGAGCACGAGTTAAGAGGCAAATGTTTATCCAATCGTGTTTCCCCTGCAACCGAACAAGAAGAAGGAAGCTGATGTTTCGCTCCTTTTTCTACGTCTACGAAACTAACCGATTATTCGGCCACTTTGTCGAAACGTGACTGAAAAATGTGGAACCCCAATTAGAATATGGAGCTGCTACCAGAGGCGGCATCGCACAACAAGACCGGAACCATCGTATAAACAACCAACTTGGAAGGCCAACCCTAGAATAAAGGACGTACTTGTGTATTTAAAAAGGCAAACTGAAAACACAAACTGCGCATTTTTCAGAATGGAGCCGAATACTTGGTGGGAGGGGTGGGGAAGAAACGAAAACCAACTCCAAACTAGATGAACGTCTCGGGAGAAGCGTAAAAACATATGGAGAAAACTGAGATATCAGCCCGTTTAAGAGCAATCTCTTATGTTCAGAAACTGGATTACTTTCGGTGCTTCACGAACCGGCCGCACACACGAACAAAAATATAAAAAGCAAAATAAAAAGACGAAATGACAAAAAGCATACACACAGCTCATTAAAACACGCCAAAATGAAGGTGTGTCTAAATCTCTGCCAGTCAACGGCCTACTAGCAACTTTGCAAATCGTCTGTTGCCAGCCCATAGCCTGAAAAAAGTGTGATGGAAGTCAACATGTTCTAACTTACAGCCACATTACATACTGGAACCTGGCCTAACCTGATCTATATTTAAATTGTTATTAATGTTCTTATTCCTTCTGCAGTCGATGCCATTTGTCGTTACCCAAATAGATGCCATTTGTCGTTACCCAAATATTTTTAACTGATTCCCTCCGACTGACCCGAAATGTCGCGGAAAATCTGCTGACCACATTTGCCTCGATACCCCGGGCGGTTCCGGCCTCTATTTGGCCACCGGTAGGGCACGTGTCCGGTCGTCCGCTGGTGCTGATTTGTGTGTGAACGTCCCTGAAGTACGGTCATCTCGACTACGCGGAGTCTGCTCTACACGACACTCAGGCATGTGGTGGCGTGTCCCGACGAACCGTGTCGTCCTCTTGATAGTAACACAGACGGTTCACCGCTCCATCTTCTTCTTCTTCACCACTACAGCTCAACGTGAGCCCTGGCTTCCAACAGCAATATTCTCCAATGTCTCTACCCACTGCCATCTCAGTGTAACCCCTCACATCCATTCTTCTTATATCTTCCAGGGCATCACTCAACCATCTTATCCTAGGTCGGCCCCTCTTTCTCCTTTTATAGACTTGCGGCCCAGGATTTTCTTTGGCATACGCTGATCATCTGTCCGCTCTTGGTAACCTAGCCACTGTATTCGATGACCCTTTACGAATCTTACAATGTTCTCATGCTTCAATAGCTCATCTATCTCCTGGTTATTTCTCATTCTCCATTCGTCACCTTCTTTAACAGGGTCATAAACACGTCTTACAATCTTTCTTTTGAACCTTCTTAGTCCTTCTTGTTCCTGTTTTATCGATGTCAATGTCTCGCCTCCTTGATCGACGGTTCAGCGCTCCATACTACCTTTAAACCGATAGATGATTGAAACGACTTCGTCCACACCGGGCCGTTTAGGGCACGATCCTGCAATGACCGAACGGATTCGCTCCCGCCTTTCCACCGACCGCAAGCCTCGTTGTCTGACACCGTTTGGGGCACAGTCTCGAACGAACATATCAGACGATTCGGTAGTTCCAACAAATACTACCACGCACCTTACAGACGGCAGGACAAGCAATGACAAACTCTTTGTTTCGTCGGTCACTATTTAAACAGAAATAAACATTATGAACCGAAATTTGATTGTAATAGTGTTATAGGATTTGGTTGCTACCACTTATGCGCGGTATGTAGACTATATCAGCCAATCGTATGTTACTTTTCGAATAATCCTACTAATTAGTTATGATTATGGTTTAATTATTTACCCAACGTCTGTTACAAAGTAAATAATGTAAATAGTAAATGTAAATGTAAATAATGTACCTTGCAACAGGGCTGACAAATAAAATTGCAAATAAAATACAAAATATGAAAACACTAGACTATATACAACATAACCCAAAATATACAAGTACACCACAAAAATAAAAACAATAGCTTTGTCTGCATTAAACAATTAACTTTTCTTAACTTATTTAGTCTTTTAATTACCTGATAAAGTCTTGATAGAACGGTTCATTATTTTTACTTGAGCAGGAAACTGATAAAATAATAGAATGTACCAAATGACACTTCTTTCTGGCTTGTAATTTAACAACTGGCAATATTAAATTCAATCTTTAGTGATATTAGCTGAAAATTATAAACATTTTCAAAAACTGAAGTAGTTAAACATAATTTAATTTAAATTATACATTTAAAAGATATGAAGTGGTTTTTTTAATAAAGAATTTATTATTAGGCCTATTATTATTATATCAATATACGCCTTTGCACATTTAGTAAAGGCAGCAAAGAGGTACCACACACAGATACCCAAGCAATCACACCGTTAAGTATAAATACTGTTAAAAATACCACAGTATAGCCTACAGTTAATAAGATCGGACCCTTTTAGTTTAAAAAATATTAGCCTACGATATCTAGTTATCTTAATGATAAATATAATGTAATTTTCTCACTTCAGCCTATTGTCAAATAAAACTCCTAAGTATATGGATTTAGGAGCCACTTGACATTATTATTACACCTTTTACTATTATTCCTTTATTTTTTAATAAAATTATTTTAGGTTTAGTACCGACATAATTAAGCTACCAAATGTCAAATTACCAGAGTTGTCAATAATTAAATCACTAACTACTTTTATTATAATTAACTCTTACATATTACAGTATGTAATCCAGTCTTATAATACAGTCCTGTATTAAATTTATTTGTAAAAGGATGACTTAATAATCATGGTAGAGTTGATTTCCACCAAAAATGTGAATTGAACAAAACTTTGTCATGTGACTAACACGATTATTACGCGCTTAAAATGATTACTTTGTAATGCTCAATACGTAACATTCTTGTCGTGTTTGGTACCATTTTTCTTAGATTTTTAATTAGAATTTGAAAACGATAAACATTTTATGATCGTTTCAATAATTAGCAAGCTGTTGGTGCGTACAAGGTTGGCCGGCCAGTGGGAGAGTCATCCCTGGACGAGGGGCCCTATCCAAATCCACCGGATTTGCGTGTATTAGTGAAGACTCCGTCTGCCTTCGGAAAGTTTAGATAAAACGGTCGAAGTTCACGCGATCTGTTTCCGTCACCAGCAGGGAAATGTTAAATGTTAGCTCTTTCTGTACGATATCAAAAAACAACGGAAAAACAGCATAATTATGTGATTTTTTTAAAACTCGAGGGAGTGATCAAAGGAACTGGAGTTTTGTTTTCACCGCACGCTCTTGGTACCCACCCCACCGTTGCTAAAGCTCTAGTACTAACTTTACAGCACGCACAGCTGCTCCTGCCGGCCCCTCAATACAGCTCATTCTAGAGCGGTTTTCCCTCCACTGTTCGCAACTTCCAATTAATAACTTTAACTCTGACGGCGCACAGTACCAAACTCGTAAATTTCCGGTCTGGTTCCAGTGATGATGAGTTATAAAATATTGCGATTACAAAAATGCATTAAGGGGACGCGGAAAGCAAACATTTTTTTCTTCAAATTTTCGTTTTTAGTGCAAATTAAAAGCTGAGGTTTTTCTGAATGCACTGATGTGCGACACTTGTTATTTTTAACAAAAATTCGCATCAAAATATGCTTTTGAAAAATAACACCTTTTGACAGGTGCCGTCAATTAAAACTTCCATATTCAAACACGCATAACTTTTGAGTCACTCCAGCAAATTTCATGATTCTTTTTTCAAAACTGACATTTCATGCGCAAAGATTGGCAGCACTCAGCTGTTCAACTGCATTCTGCTGGCAATTGTAATAAAGTGTCTCCATGAGAACACTCAAAACCTAACTTTCACATGTTTTCCGTTTTTTCTGGATTACCGAAAGTATGGTTTTCCAATACATAAGGAACATTTTCTCACCAACCACTGGACCAATCATTGTGAAATTTTCACACAATATTCACAATATATGAGTGTTTTCTGTCATGGTAAATGCAAATTTACATATTAAAAAAAATAGTTTTCATAAAAATTTATCAACTTTCAAAAGTTAAATGGAAAATTTTTTTCATTTTCTGGAAAAAAAAAACGCAGCTCTTGTGAAAAGCTCTACAGAAACTGCTGTGAAAATTTCAAACAGATTAGTTTAGTAGTTTTTTAGGAAACGTTCCTTGTTAACATGGTGGAAGATAGGGATGCCGTGTCCCCTTAAACAATCGACGTACTCTTACACAGTTTACCATAACTGTATAGATTAAGTCTTACGTATTTTACCGTAACAGTACAAACAATTTGTATTTATTGCACACAAAGCTAGTGTTATCGTATCGTCTTTACTACAGGGGGATTTGGCAATTCTGTCCCCAGCTCGGAAGCACTTACTGTACATCGTCTATTATTTCCTTGGTCGACTTACATCTCTCTTTCCTGTCCTAGCAATGTTTTCCTTTCCCACTCGATTATGTGACTCTCGTTTCAACAATCTTGTCATACACACTTAGTCACTTCGCACCTCTTCATTCCTTATCAAATCTCTTCGTTTGCGCCCTTTCAGTCGGGTCTTTTTCGATATAAACAACCCCGCAAACTATTCATCAATGTTCATTTTCATGAAACTGACTATATAACAACTGACACTCTCGGTGCGTTATTATCACTCTACCTCGCGTTAAGTAGTTCTCTAAAAACCTAATCATAACAGCTGAGCAAGTGATATTTTACATGACATATAGCATGCAGTTTTGCTTCAACTGTTGCAGGGTACGCGTAGAATGTCGTTGTTAACGCTAATTCGTGATATTCCAGACAAAGCCAGGATATTCGAAGTCGGCCATGTATATCCACAGCAGTGGGTGTTATGGCGATATCTGCCGCGAAGATAAAGAATGTTTTCTTTACGCTGTACTAGACACAGAACCGCTGAAACCCTGCTTGACACAATTACAGCCTGTATATGACCTGGTACAACCATTATTTCTGATTTGTGGAGATGGTACGATGGAATACCAAACTTGCCAGAAATGAATTTCCTACATTTGACGATCAATCACAGTCAAAATTTTGTGGCTCCTGTAAGTGGGGGGGGGGGGGGGGACACGCAGACGATCGAGTCCTTATGGTCGGCCGTTAAACGTCGCAATAAGCGTGAATGCGGAATTAGCCGGAATCAACTAGATTCGTAACTTTGTGAATTCATGTGGAGGTACAGTATCGTCACAAATACAAAAGATTTGTTTCAACAAATTATATTACATTTAAGTGTAGGCGGTAGTGTTGAACTGTATAATGTGTACCATCAACAGACGTTTTGTGTACTGGAGGTGTCACTTAAAATAATTAATGATCTTCCGACTGTAGACAGTGTATAGGCTATAGGTAGTACAATGAAAGATTATTAATAAAAACTTAAGGGTACCCGGAAAGCAATTTTTTTTTACATTTGTATTTTTTAATGAAATATTAAAATACAAGGTTTTCTCTTTACAGAAATATATAATATATAGGGGTTTAAAGGTTTTTTCATATTTAAATAAATTTTTGAAATATACCTTACACACAGTATCGAGTGACGTTGAACCAGCTCATGGATTGTGCCCTACTGGTCCCAGCTCATGGTGCGAGTACTGTACAAAAGGTCGATGCATGACAATACAGAATATAGTCACAAACACAGTATGTCACCTGCAATTATGTCTCAAATCACACCTATTTTTAGAGATTTATCTAGTGAAAATCTTCTAAATAAATGCCTTCATGGGAAAACTCAAAACATGAATGAGAGCGTAAATTACATAATTTGGACACGGATTCCAAAATCAACATTTGTGGGCCTAGAGACACTTCAATTTAGTGTTTTAGATGCAGTGGCATGCTACAATGATGGCAATGCTATTAAATGCTTAGCTTTTGAGAAACTGGGAATTAATCCTGGTACTCGGATGGTTAACGCATTGAAAATGCTTGATGAATACTCACTTTGGACAAAGCTATATCAGAGTATGAAAAAAGGTTAGACACCAAAGAAGCCTAAAAAAAAGAAACAACAAGAACTTAGTGACTGCCCAGACTATAATCCAGGAATGTTCTAAGTTAACTGAAATATAAAGTTATTATAAAGTATGTTTTTTGTTTTTCTCTTTTTTCAGGAAAAGAAACATTTTCTCAAAAACCATTTAACCAATCTTGTTGAAACTTTAACAGGATATTTACTGTACAAAGATACACATTTTAACGAGTTGTTTTTAACAAACAAGCTGTAGAACCAATTTTATTTTATTTATAGTCAATTTTTTTCTTACATTTAACATAGATGAGAAAATTTTTTTTTTTGGCGAACTAAAACTTCAATTTAAAAACAACGCCGTTAAAATATGTGACAAGGATCCATTAGATAGTACAAAAAATTTGATATCGTTAGTGTAAGTAGTTTCTGAGAAAATGTTCCTTATGGTACCATTAACTGGTATAGGGTCCGGGTACCCTTAAGTTCTTCCGATACCATTACACTTTCCGATAATCGACATCTTTCTTGGAGTTCTCGCAACAAGGAGGGACAGAGTCGCCTGTTAACTGAAATCAGCTGGTTTAGATCGCGGAACCTTCGGTACAATATAGTCTAGCTTTTGAACGTTCAGGCAAATAGTTCTTAGTAAAACAAATCCACCGAAGGAAGCGAGCATACACGAGTAATTTACAAATCGTCCACATCACAAACACAACCGCCCACTTAAATTATTTCGCCTCAACTAACGACACGATGTAAAGAAAGTCACTGGCTTTCGACGGGTTTACTTGTTTTCCTGTGCCTCCAAAACGCGTTGTTAAAAGAAAAGAAATAGACAATTTTTGAACTTGCAATTTACAATGCGTATTACACGCGCACGCGCGCGTCTCTAATGGTATGTGTGACTACAGCAGACAAAGAAGGCTTCACCTCTCTTTTCCTAAAAACGGTCTTCTGAATAATCCAAAAATAATCCTTGGTCATTCAACCTCAGGTAAAACAGCGTTGTGAAAACAACCAGTACCGATGGCCAATCAAAAATCCCGTTACAAGGGGTAGGTCGTACACATAGAGAAAATGTTTTCATTTAAATAAAGACAGATATCGTCTGTTTAGTTGCGTTGTATCTGTGACAGTGATATCATGTCCCGGTGAATACTTCCATCTGTTCACAATCTAGTCTAATTACTCTAGTCACAAAACTTTATCACGAACATATATTCTAGTGTTATCACGAACAACTAGAGTAACGATAAATCTAGTGGTGGTCGTGAAAATTATGTTGGCGATATCTAACTGTGTTTATAGTGACGTGAAAATGGTTATTTTAAAAAATGGTCACTTCTCGGCTTGAACGCTATCAATTTCATCGTGGTGAGTACAATTTTAATGTTATAACTTTTCAATTCCTATATGGTAATTACTCTATCGTTTCCTCAGCATTAGCGTTGTTACGTACAGAACATTGTCAAGAGTAAACAAAGGAGGAGTAAACAATATTTATATAAATAAATATTTAAAAAACTGCTACTAAATAACTTAATGCAATTGTATTATTATAAAATGAAAAAAAAAATGTTAAATAATTTACAAGAAACAAAAATAATCCACATCACATTAATAAATTCTTGGAAACAGATGAAATTTAAATAATAAACGTTTGCTAGTTAAAACAGTTTTCCGCACAATATTATACCTCTTAAATATTTTATCTAATTATTTTATTTTTAATAATTCAAGCAGAAGAGCCGGTTAGTAGCCCGCATCTTCTAGGTTAAGGCCCATATTGTTAATTCTTAATACATTACATTTTCTTGTATACAGCTATGCGAATAACTAATACTGATTAACTTTTTAAACGTGTTATTCGTTAAAAAAATATTGTACGTAGTATCATTTTACTAATTTTCTGCGTGTATGTATGAGCTTTTATATTTGTGTTTGATACGTTGATATGTACGCAAATTAATGATAGTGTCAGTCACTTGAATGAAACTGCTATAATAGATTTCTGAGGTTACAAAAAAACTCAATCTAATTTTTACGTTTGTTTATTAATTCGAAAATATTATTCTTATTGTCGTTGTTATTGGTTTTGCTGATGTTTCGTAACGTAAATCTGTTATTCACCTACGCTAACGTGTATAGACACAGACAGCAGCCCCCCGTGTTTTATATAAATATAATTATATAGGCTAATTATAATTAATATAATTCATAGAATGCTCACTATGAATTACGATATTCAACAAACCATACATTGTATAGATAAATAGCAAAGTTCGTAATTAAACTAAAAGTGCTGGCTACAACTTTCTCGATGACGAAAAGTTACTGACCAAAAAATAAAAAATTTCCTCACTTATCAGCTTTTTGAGGATAAACATTCGACGTCTATTTAATTTCAAGTAAGAAAAAGTACGTCTAATAACGGTAAAAAATAATTAAGCTGTCGCGATCGTTAGTTGACGCTGTTTAATTTGATATAACGTTTTATTTTGCATACCGATAGTCGTGTATGACCTGTGCATTTGAGCGCAAGCACTGTACGTGCGATGGAGCGTGGTACTTTTTTATCAAGGCCAATAGCATGAAAACTCCGTTCGAATTACATGGGGAATGCTTTCCTTACGCTGCCAACTGAACGGTGAACGTGGATTAGTAAACGTTAATTACACTTACTACCGTTATTTTATAACTTGCATATCGTATAACACAGCTTCACAATAACAGGTTTCTTCCGAAAGTCTTTTTTACTTCCATGTTCCATAAGGAAATGGAAGTATGGTGATGGCGAAAAAAATGTTCGAGATAAGGCATGATTCTGATTGTACTACCCTCAAAACATGAAGAAAAGTCATTTTCCGAAAAGTGTTTGTAGAATTTTTTCTATGGAGAACGATAACTGCCGCAAATTCAAATACAGTATAATCAAATCATTTTTTGCATATGTGCCTGAGTTGTAGAGGCCTATTGATTTTAGTGAAGATCGGTTACGGAGAAAGGGTAGTTTACCTGCAACGTGTTATGTTTTAACAACAGTAAAGTACTTATTTTGATAAAAAAAGTATCCTGAAAAGAAGGCCATAATAATCCACTGTAGAAATGTAGATGAAATATCTATAAATAAAAAGGGTAGTTGAAGGGGAGAGGTAATTTTCTATAAATGAAAATAATAGTTGAAGAGGGAGGGGATAATTTTTTATATGTGTACTACGTTATCGGCAATACAGAAGTAGTTTGTTGTTAAAATCCCTTCCCGGGCTGTTTGGCCGTGGTCCAATGTTTTCTGCAAAACCGGACGTTTCGGTAGGTAGTGCCATCGACTGCCATCATCAGTGAAAATCGAGTGCGCTAACGTGAGGTAGTATACGTTAGTGACCACAGTACTGTGGTTAAGGCTGAAGAAAGAAGTAGTTTCTATGAAAATATTTCTATTCAAAAATGATTTAAATATAAATCTTAGAACATGGAAGTCATGTATGGTTCTCCATACCGATATGGAGTAAAGTACTTAAATTTGATAAATAAAGTATCCTAAAAAGGTCATAATAATCCACTGTGAAAGGTAGATGAAATGTCTATAAATAAAAAGGGTAGTTGAAGGGGGGGCAAATTTTCAGTAAATGAAAATGATAGTTGAAGGGTGAGGGTATAATTTTTTTATATGTGTACTACGTTATCTGCAACAAAGAAGCAGTTTGTTGTTAAAATTCCTTCCCGGGCTGTTTGACCGTGGTCCAATGTTTTCTACCAGATGTTTCGGGAGTGCCATCGACTGCCATCATCAGTGAGAATCGAGTGCGCTAACGTGAGGTGGGACCTACACTACGTTAGTGACCACAGTACTGTGGTTAAGGCTGAAGAAAGAAGTAGTTTCTATGGAAATATTTCTTTTCATAAATGATTTTAAATATTAATCTTAGAACGTGGAAGTGATGTATGGTTCTCCATATCGATATTTATTTTATCGTACACACGTTTCTCGAGCGAATATACATCACAATCTCTGATGATGTAGAACCGGTCTGCGAAACGAACGTAACACAATAAAATATAAACCTGTAGAAACAATTATTATGTAAAAATGATAGTGACTGAAAGTTTAAAGAGTTATAGAGAAGCGCGCGCGTACACAAATCCTTAAGCTCCAAAATGTGTTTAGCGGTTTTCTTCGAAGAGTTTACAGCAAATAAACTTTTGAGAAGGGTTTGAGACAACCATCTCTGCCGTTTTTCCTTGTCGACGACCTTATACAGCTGGAATGAATTTTTCTATGCCCCGTCCTTATACGATACGAATAAAAATAAATAATTCCAGGAAAAACAGGAAAGCTTAATACGGGATTCAACAAGGAAACATGATACATCCTGTCACACCCGCGAAAATCTACGAATTAACTCCCCCCCCCCCACACACACACTTCTGCACTTAGTAAATCAAAAAGGTTAAAATGAAAAAATGTCGTTTATCTTTACAGCTGTAAATCTATAGAGCCACAGCCAGTTTAGAGTTATAACAGTAATTATGTAGATTAAGTATGCAATACTACTTGCATGGTAATTACAAATGTGTAATTACTATTGTATGATACACATTGTATCATACATTAAAATGTAATGTACAACTAGACATGTAATGTACGAAGCTTAAATTTACAGGACATACCGTAGGATGTAAATACTTTATTATAAACATTAGGACAGGAGGAGGAAGTTGTAAAAACCGAAACTGAAAGATGTCAGGATGAGAATGGAATGTGACAGTTACTTTCAAATGAAAATCGCAGAAGTTACAATGAGTGATTGCTGTGACAACATTTATATATGACACAGTTTCGCGCAACATATAAGCGACAATTTAAAACCAATAATGAACAAGCACTTCGGGGCTCTTACGAACACTGCTGCGTAGGTGTGGTGAACTTGTTGCGTCTTGATGTAACTATAGCACTCATATGCGCGCACACAGATATTAATGCCGCTACCCTGTGAATATACAACCGGTCTGAAGTACGACTTATTGGTTTCGTATTAATTACAACGAACGGGATAATTAAGTTTCCGACTGTGTGTGTGTGCGAGAATGAAAACTGTTCCACGTGTTTGCTTTCATGGCTTACGACGCAAGTGTACAATCGTGATTTCTGAGAGGTCAAACATTCGCGAAAAGGAGACCGGTTCATTAAGTGACATCAGCTGATTTTATTGGAGGAACTTTATTCTCCTTACGTTTTCGGAAGGCACCTAAGAGATTAGGAGACCGTCGCCCACCAACGCGCACTCACACACACACGGGCGGCCAGTTTGACCTGCCTCTAATGGCGCTTCGATGAGTCACCTATTAGGCATTGAACGACAAAACTATGAAAATTTGTATTCTAGATTTTACATAAGTTATGATACATTTTTTGGATTCACTATTCAATTTCCTTCAAAATGGGTCCAAACACGAAATAATTACGACATTTATGAGCTTTAAAAAGACGCCAAACACTATTCTACGTGTTAGCGTTTGGCGTCTTTTTAAAGCTCATAAATGTCGTAATTATTTCGTGTTTGGACCCATTTTGAAGGAAATTGAATATAGAATCCAAAAAATGTATCATAACTTATGTAAAATCTAGAATACAAATTTTCATAGTTTTGTCGTTCAATGCCTAGTAGGTGACTCATCGAAGCGCCATTAGAGGCAGGTCAAACTGGTCGTGTGTGTGTGTGCGCGTTGGTGGGCGAGGGTCTCCTAATCTCTTAGGTGCCTTCCGAAAACGTAAGGAGAATAGTAGTCTACAGTATAGTCTATCTTTATGACATTTCTCTGAAGCCAAATGCCATTTGAATGATGTACAAAAATATATTATTTTACAATCAAACTTTTAATAAGCTTCGAGTTTCATCATAAGACAAGACGGTTCCACTTTAACCGAATGCTTCGGTCCAGGAATCTCCACCTGCCTCTCTTTTAGTCTTAGCCTCCCTCCGTCTTCATTCGTTCGTTAGCTCAAATTTCTGCACGGACTGCTCTCTACTATCGTTCTACGTAGTTTCTACCCATCTACCTTCCTGCAATATTCCAAATCTAAGTGCCTTAAATTTTCTCCCTACCCCCTTTCTTCTTACGTGGCTTTATCACCTTAATCTCCCACGTTGGGTATTATCCACGTTACATTTGTTCCGCGTCCATCGGTCTTCTTGTCTCGTTATTTCTAACCTTTCTTTTATGAATCTACCAGCCGCTCTCGCCTCGAGAAATTAATTAAAACTGCAGTTAATCTATCTCCACACCTCTGCTCCATATAGACTTACGTATTAGATGTTCTGTTTTATTAACAACGTCCTTTTTCCACAATACAGCACGTTTCTTACCATAAAACAAATCCATTTGTACATCCGATTGAACATGGCCGGCTCTAGTAGAAGGCCGGAATATTAAACGTGGCAACACAGGAACCATCTGATATTTGAGGCCGACTAGACGATCTCTTAATTTATGTATTTCAATAATCAAACCCGTCATTTTTAATTGCCGATTAACAGCAGTTTTATAATTCTTCATTTTTTGGAAATTAAAAGTTTATTATGTAAAATACAGTCATATTATTTATAAGAAATATAACAATTACCTCATTCATATGATACGAATTCAATAGTTCGAACAACATTAATTAATTAGGAGCAACACTAATTCACTAAATTTCTTCAACTTAAACGTATAGGTCTAGTACTAAGTGTCCACAGACCTATAATTTAGATTTAGCTATAAATAGGCCTACTCATGATTTTAGTGTTGCTATGAAATTAAATCAAAATATAACATATTCACTTTACCTATTTCATAGCACTATGCTTATAGGCCTCAGACGCAACGTTTCTGATTTACTGAAATTGTTAATGATTTACAATCGTCGTCGGCATCGCAAACGCGACCCACTTAAAATTATTTCGCCTCAAGTGCTGTGCTCTTTTGGTTTTACACGCATAACGCGAAAGTTAGAGTGGCTTTGAAAGCATATTTCTGTAGAGTGAATCCCTCTAAATTAACAACGCGTTCTCAAAAGAAAGAAAAAAGATTTGCGAGTTGTCCTACAAATTCATACAAAGAAAATGTTTCCCTCTCTGTCTTAAGAGAAAACGGTTGAATAATCTCAACAGCAGGTAAATTTTCTGGTCGGTCCACCTTTCCGAGTACTGTAAACAAGTGACAGCAATAACGTCTGATTACCGTTATGACCACCCTTACTACGAGCTGCGCAAAAATGTTTTTATTTACATGAAGAAACCTACGAACATTCGGCTGTTCAGTTACTTCTGTCAGTGACGGTGATATCTTGACTAGTGTTTACTGAATAGAGTCTGACTGTATTGTATTGTGTTGTTGCACTGTGATTGTCGAGCAAATTACTTTTTATCTTCTCCATAGTATCAACGAATTCGCTGTGACAGTGGTAAGTGCCATTTTAATATGATTTTACACAGTAGTTTTCAATTACATTATGGCACAATTTCTTATTGACATCGTCTCCAGATCAGGGGCGGTTTTCTATATACCAAGCGCTACTGCGAACAGCGTAAAACAATCTGAAGTACAATTCAATCAACTGCAAAATACGCAAACGTTATATTATTATTATTAGGTCGTAGATTCACTGAATACGTGAGGATCCATCTTCCTTACGACTGCACTTCGCGCTGAATCACCCGTGCACCTTACTTATGTCAATGTTTTATGTTCTCCTCTCGGTTTTCACCAGTCGGTTCCACTCTCCAATTTTATGTTTCCAGCTTTCCCGCACCCTGATCCTCCTACCTTGATTTTGCTCCACCTTTTGGTCCGTTCTTCAATGATCTCAGTCGGATTAATTTTTGCAAAACCGTCTTTAATCCAACGTTATCGAAGACTGACGCAGAATCATTTCGGACAGATCAAGGCCTTCCTAACCTCTTCAACGTTATCAAATTTTAAACGATCACAGACTGCGGCAGTACGTAATCACTAATGAACTTAATTGTATTTTATTAATTTACTACTTTTATTTCCAATAACCGGGGGGTCTTTCTCACTAACTGACATCTCTTCCCAAATACTGCAAAAAATGTAATGAACTTCGTTTACACTGTTGAAATTTTAAATTAGATAATGACAATTCATGCAGTTTTATTTGTGGATATTTTTAATTGTATTCTTCCCATATGTTTTATCCAATTTATAGACGAGCGTTGCAATTTATCTTAGCTTTCTTGAATAATGAGCTTTTCGCCTGCGAACAGTATTCACTCATACTATTTCAAATTATTCTAAACGAAAATTGAGGCGAAAGACAAAACGTCTTTGTTTGATATGAACTGAAAACGAAATGAGGCAGTTTCGTCGGATATTCGATAAATAGTCAAAGCTTTGATAGCCCATTAAGTACGTCATTAATTGTTACTTAATCCAATACATCAAAATTATGAAGGCACTGGACACACAGTGTCGCTCCAGCTTGTCGCGTTAACAACAGCAGTATACCCTGCTGTGACGGTACCGTGTAGACATAACAGCAGCGATCTGTGATAATCTCTCTGTTTCTGCATGGAGCGTATTTAAAGGGGGGGGGGGGTGAACGAGATCCTTCCCAGAGGGTTGAAAAAAGTTGACGAGTAGTTTTCTTTCTCTCTTAATTTTCAGGCTGTTTTATTATTTTACACGTCTCTATGCTAATATAGTATTAACGTTCCTTTCTTTAATACAGACCTACGAACAGGCTTAGTACAAAGCAATTGCGTATAAATTTGAAATATGATATATTGGGAAAACAATTCAATGACCCCAATAGAAGTTGTTAATAGGGCGCATTTTGACAATCGGACACTTGCCCTGTAAAAATTCCACTGTATCTCTATTTGTTTGTTATGTGTACGCGACAAACACTAATAGTGTCCAAATTGAACGTATAGAAGATATTTGAATTGGGGGTTAAATATACCTTTTGTGTGCGTGTTCGAGCGGTCACGTGTAAGAGAGATAGGAAGAGAAGGGGGGAGCGTTGACACACTGATTTATTGAATACTGGCTAAAAGTCGGAAAAGAGAAGAAGCTATCAAAACTAATGTTGTCTTGTTGAACGGACACACAGATTTTTAGAACATCAAGCTACTTTTTTACTCCTTTGATAATGACTGATAATCATTTCTTGTGCTTCTGGTGACGCCAGGAAACAAATGCCAGCCATTCTAGAGTTGTTGTTTGTAAATCGTTAAAGAATGTTACATTATCGGCTTCTGAGAAAACCGTGTCAGCAACTGGACTTTTGGTCAATTTTGTAAGTATTTAGTAATTCTTTAGCATAATAAGGATTATTAGCGTACATTTCGTATTCTTATCAATGTGACTGGTTTTGATTCGTAGAGGGTAAGCCAAAGAGAAGAGCAGCTGCTTAAACAGAGACAGATCTTATGACTTGCGTTTTTTAACCGACAAACTCTCATTCGTTAGTAACTATGTCATTACCGTCTATTAAGTATGAGTATAGGTGACACGTTTGTTCCTCCTATTGTATCATCTACTATTAGGAAGATATAAAGAAATATGCTTCGCAATATGATAATACAATTACATAGCAAGGCGTACAAAAATATCGCCGAGTAAAAATAAAACGTTTTCAGTATACAAATTAAATACCGGATTATGGATGTCGTGTAGTCACTGTAGAATATATTATTATAGTACCGTATGATTTTCAGAAGTCCTTTAATAACTTCTTAGAAAGTGTCAGTGGCGTATCTAGAATTTGGCTTGGGGGTCCAGTCACGTAGGCTTCGCATAAAAGAAAAAAAAAAACAAGACTAATCAATATTACAGTTTTCAAAGTGACTGAAAAAGGCGTGAAAACATCCTCAAATTAATCCCATTAAATTAAATGTTAGTAACACAGTAGAAAGACACTGTTTACAAGATATTCATTCTATTTTATGTTTAAAAATTATAACTAGTTTTAATAAAAAAAAGCAAAAGCTGAACTAAGAAAATTGTTAAACATAAAAAAATTCATACTACTGTATTTGAAAATGTTGTCGAGTTTAAGGTCTGTTTACTTTGAATTTTTTGGCTAATTTGATATTCCACACAGACTTTCGGTATTTTTAAAAATCTGGCCCGCTTCACATTTTTACCTCCCGCCTCCTCGCTATTTTTTGAAGGATCAATCTAAAAAAAGAATACGGTTATATAGCGTAAACGTATGGACACGTGTCCCCGAGTTTTACGAAAATCTGTTGGTGCGTTCAAAAGTTATTGTGAGATATACCCCAAAACAATGTCAAACGGTCCTGTTAAAAATAACTCTCTTCGTGGGTTCAATAAATAACATCAATCGGTAGTCACCAGGTCTAAAACTGCCATACGATTCTTTAATTTAATTTCCAAAAAACAAAAAAAAAATGGAAAGGATCCTGGGGCAGTCATTTTATACGCCCAAAACCCCTGGATACTGAAGCTAGCTAACTTTGTCTAACGAAAATCACTGTGTCCAATTTTAAGAAGAAAACCGCCCAACACTCTTCACGACCGCGAAATCACTTACGCAGAGCCACGCGGCCGACGTATATTAGTACGAATGGACGGGTATTATGACGTACACACATCCTCGTTTAGTACAACGGGCGGATACAGTTGTTACATAAAATTTAAGCAGTATGTATTCACACATGTATTTCCAAACTAAAACACGCAAAGGCTTTTCCATTAACAATGTTAAGCATCGAGAAAATTAATTTTTACCGTTTTTAACGCTATTATACACTCTACGCGGTATCGACTAATCTTTAGCTAACTTTTAAAATAAGATAATTTTTTAGAAAATATTTGTTTCATTTGCAACTTTTTTATTTGTAGAATGAAACCAACAGGTAGATAATAGAAGACAACAGGTCAATGTCAAAGTGAGCAAAAAATACAAATTGTCAGCAAGCTTTACAGAATGAAAACCAAACTGCTCACAAATAATCGTATGGATTTAGAAAATGAGTGCAAAAACATCTGTTTGCAGTATGTTGCTTAATGGAACTGAAACCTGGACTTAAATTAAATATAAAATAATTTTATAAAAATTAACAATTAATGATTTCAAAGAAACGTTACTACTGCTATTTTGATATACGGTTATTATTATTTATTTCAACTATTTAAACAAAAATAAGTTAAATGTAACAAATTTCACACAAAATGCCATGCAAATTGCTGACAGATTATGTGGTCCACAAGAAACTAACAATATATTGTCTATCAGCAAAATCACACTAAATCAGAGAACGTCTTCAAAGCTTGCAATGTTATTTCTTAGTTTTTTCATACGGGGAAAAGTGACCCCCCACCTCCAACAACTATGCAATTCAAGACCTTGACCTAACTGCCTTGAGTGTACAACAAATCTGACACAGCAAACTGAAAAATCTAGTGGTCAGTTTTTAACTGACACGTGCAATATTTTTTATGACATCCGGTTCATACAAAAACTCGTAAAACAAAACAAGAATTCGCTTTTGTAATCTGATGGAATTATAAACTTCATAGAACAATTATAGTACGTGACTGAATCAACAAACTCTGATTTTGATCTCCAAACCAGCTGAATGTAAAATTTCTTCAACTACATATTTACTATATGTTCCACGCACACACATGACAATTGCCTCAATAATTGTTTCTTTCCGTAAGCATATAGGCCTAGTACACTATTTTGTTACTCACACTTTGCAAATTGATTCATCACCAGTGATGAAAATGTATTAAGTTATAAAATATAAAATAAAGTGTGTGAATGAACAACAGATTTTCTATTTTTTTAAATTGTTGTAATACACATTAATCAGCTGTTCTGTCTTATACTGAAAATGTATATACATTTTTTAATCATAATTTTAAAATTTTAATATAATTATAATTTTTATAATAAAGACTTACTTCGAATTCTGTATGTAAAGTTAGAATTAAATATAGAAACAACTTGTTGCACTCCACGAATTGCAACAGTTCTGATAAGCATTTCTCAGTCTCTCAGCTCATCTTCAGATTGGAAACAAATCACAATTCAGAACAATATTATTCCTGATATGAAAACTAGCATAAAATATCGGTATGAGAGCCATACATGACTTCCATGTTCTAAGATTTATATTTAAAATCATTTTCGAAACGAAATATTTCCACAGAAACTACTTCTTTCTTCAGCCTTAACCACAGACCTGTGGTCATTAATGTATACCACCTCAAGTTAGCGCACTCTATTTTCACTGATGATGGCAGTCGATGGCACTGCCGAAACATCTGGTCTTATAGAAAACATTGGACTACGGGCAAACAGCCCGAGAAGGGATTTTAACAACAAACTACTTTTTTGTTGCCGATAACGTAGTACACATGATATATAAATAAAAATTATCCCCCCCCTTTCAACTATCATTTTCATTTATAGATGAAAACTAGATGTTTCGGCAGTGCCGTCGACTGCCATCATCAGTGAAAATCGAGTGCGATAACGTGTGGTGGTATACGTTAGTGACCACAGTACTGTGGTTAAGGCTGAAGCAATAAGTGGAAAGAAGTAGTTTCTATGGAAACATTTCACTTCGTAAATGATTTTAAATATAAATCTTAGAACATGGAAGTCATGTATGGTTCTCCATACCGATATTTGTCTATGGCAAATGATAACAGCCGCAAATTCAAACAGAATCAAATAATGTTTCGCATACAGTCCTGATTTGTAGAGTTCTCAAGACCTATTCTTTTTGGTGAAGATCGGTTAAGGGAAAGGGGTAGTTTACCGCAACGTTTTATGTTTTAACAAGGGAATTTTTACTTCCATATTCCTTAAGGAATGGAAGTATGGTGATGGCAAAAAAAATCGTGTTCGAGATTATTGCAGATTCTGATTCTACTACACTCAAAACATGAAAAAAAGTCGTTTTCCGAAAAGTGTCTGTGTGTCTGTCTGTAGATTTTTTTTCTATGGCAAACGATAACTGCCGCAAATTCAAACAGAATCAAATAATTTTTTGCAGAGTTCTCGCGACCTATTGTTTTTGGTGAAGATCGGTTGAGGGAAAGGGGTAGTTTACCTGCAACGGTTTTTTTTTAGCAAGGGAAATTTTGTTTGTTTGGCAAACGATAACAGCCGCAAATTCAAACAGAATCAAATAATGTTTCGCATACAGCCCTGAATTGTAGAGTTCTCAAGACCTATTGTTTTTGGTGAAGATCGGTTAAGGGAAAGGGGTAGTTTACCTGTAACGTTTTATGTTTTAACAAGGGTATTTCCTATGGCAAACGATAACAGCCGCAAATTCAAACAGAATGAAAAGATTATTTGCATACAGCCCTAAATTGTAGAGTTCTCAATACCTTTTGTTTTTGGTGAAGATCGGTTAAGGGAAAGGGGTAGTTTACCTACAACGTTTTTTTAACAAGGGTATTTTCTATGGCAAACGATAACAGCCGCAAATTCAAACAGAATCAAATAATTTTCTGCATACAGCCCTGATTTGTAGAGTACTCAAGACCTATTGTTTTTGGTGAAGATCGGTTGAGGGGAAGGGGTAGTTTACCAGCAACGTTTTTTATCATGCGTATTTTCTATGGCAAACGACAACTGCCGCAAATTCAAACAGAATCAAATAATTTTTTGCATACAGCCCTGATTTGTAGAGTACTCGCGACCTATTGTTTTTGGTGAAGATCGGTTGAGGGGAAGGGGTAGTTTACCTGCAACGGTTTTTTTTATCAAGGGAAATTTTTTTTTTTTTTGCAAACGATAACAGCCGCAAATTCAAACAGAATCAAATAATGTTTCGCATACAGCCCTGAATTGTAGATTTCTCAAGACCTATTGTTTTTGGTGAAGATCGGTTGAGGGAAAGGGGTAGTTTACCTGCAACGTTTTTTTAACAAGGGTATTTTATATGGCAAACGATAACAGCCGCAAATTCAAACAGAATCAAATAATGTTTTGCATACAGCCCTGATTTGTAGAGTACTCAAGACCTATTGTTTTTGGTGAAGATCGGTTAAGGGGAAGGGGTAGTTTACCTGCAACGTTTCTTTATCAAGCGTATTTTCTATGGCAAACGATAACAGCCGCAAATTCAAACAGAATCAAATAATTTTTTGCATACGTCCCTGAATTGTAGAGGTCTCAATGACTTTCGATTTTGGTGAAGATCGGTTAAGGGGAAGGGGTAGTTTACCTGCAACCTTTTACGTTTTAACAAGAGTAAAGTACTTGAAAATTTATTTAAACTTTTTGAAACAATGGTAATTGTTAAAAATAAAATAATTTTGTTGCCAGGCAATAAAATTATAATTTTTTCATTTTAATGTAATATAATATTTTTCATTTAATACAGCAATAAAAAGGCAGGTAAGACACAGCCTGGCTGTTTGGCTGAAAATGATTTTAAATATAAATCTTAGAATATGGAAGTCATGTATGGTTCTCCATACCGATATTTTCTATCACGAACGATAACTCCCGTAAATTCAAACAGAATCAAATACTTTTTTGCATACCTTTCTGAATTATAGAGAACTCAAGGTATGTTGATTTTGGTGAAGATCGGTTACGGGAAAGGGATAATTTACCTCCAACATTTTATGTTTTAACAACGGTAATTTTTTCTATGACGAACGATAACTGCCGCAGATTCAAACAGAATCAAATAATGTTTTGCATGCATCCTTGAATTGTAGAGGACTCAAGACCTATTGATTTTGGTGAAGATCAGTTAAGAGAAATGGGTAGTTTACCTGCAACGTTTTATGTTTTAACAAAGGTAATTTTACTTCCATGTTCCATAAGGAAATGGAAGTATGGTCATGGCGAAAAAAATCGTGTTCGAGATAACGGCAGATTCTGATTGTACTACCCTCAAAACATGAAAAGTCATTTTCCGAAAAGTGTCTGTGTAGATTTTTTTTCTATGGCAAACGATAAGAGCCGCATATTCAAACAATCAAATAATTTTTTGCATTCAGCTCTGAATTGTAGAGTACTCAAGACCTATTTCTTTTTTTTGTGAAGATCGGTTAAGGGAAAGGGGTAGTTTACCTGCAACGTTTTATGTTTTAACAAGGGTAATTTTTTTCTATGACGAACGATAACTGCCGTAAATTCAAACAGACTCGAATAATTTTTTACATATGTGCCAGAGTTGTACAGGACTCAAGGCCTATTGATTTGCATACGTATATTTGATTTTTTGCATACGTTCCTGAATTGTTGAGTACTCAAGGTCTGTTTGACTTTGGTGAAGATCGGTTAAGGGAAAGGGGTAGTTTACCCGCAACACTTTATGTTTTAACAACGGTAATTTTTTATATGACGAACGATAACTGCCGTAAATTCAAACAGACTCGAATAATTTTTTACATATGTGCCAGAGTTGTACAGGACTCAAGGCCTATTGATTCTTATGAAGATCGGTTACGGGGAAAGGGTAGTTTACTTGCAACGTTTTATGTTTTAACAAGAGTAAAGTAGGCCTACTTAATTTTGATAAATAAAGTATCCTGATAAGAAGATCATAATAATCCACTGTAAAAACGTAGATGAAATATCTATAAATGAAGAGGCTAGTTGAACGGGGTGGGGGTAATTTTCTATAAATGAAAATTATATAGTTGAAGGGGGAGGGGATAATTTTTATACGTAGGCCTATACTACGTTATCGGCAACAAAGAAGTAGTTTGTTGTTAAAATTCCTTCCCGGGCTGTTTGGCCGTAGTCCAATGTTTTCTGCAAAACCAGACGTTTCGGCAGTGCCATCGACTGCCATCATCAGTGAAAATCGAGTGCGATAACGTGGTATACGTTAGTGACCATAGTACTGTGGTTAAGGCTGAAGCAATAAGTAGAAAGATGTAGTTTCTATGGAAATATTTCATTTCGAAAATTATTTTAAATATAAATCTTAGAACATGGAAGTCATGTATGGTTCTCCATACCGATTTTTTTTTTTTACTTTTGCTAAACTTGTGTTGCTACCACTAATACTCACTTACACTTCCATTTTATCGTTCAAATTGAAATTTTAGTTATAGAAAACCATGTACCCCTTTCATCTCGTTTAAGGACGGTTCTACTGTATGTTTATTGTGATTTTGTTTCCAATCTGAAGATGAGCTAAAATGCTCAAAAGCGTTTATGGGAAACTTTGCATTTTAAAGGTATGCAACATGCGGTTTCTATATTTGTGGTTAATTCTGTGAGTCTACTTACAAAAGTTTGTTAATTAAATAAATTCAGAATGTTCATGAAGCAACAAGTTTCTCACATTAATCAAAACTATTAAGTACACACAAACTGTTTAGTACATAAATGAAAAATAAAATGTTATTAATTAAATAAACCAATAAGAGGAAACAGCACAGTGTTACAGGTATGTCAGCAGAGCGTTGCCTGGCAACTGATACACCCCACACTTTACCTCCCACGCACTACTCGCTTCCTCCTTTTAAATGACACTAATACAAGAACATTAGTTGTTTCCTATATCTGCTGCACTTAAAGTGTGCTTACTTGGGTCATTCATTATATGTCCAGTCCTTAACTTACTAAAGTGTCATATCCAATGGCATCACTAGTGGTGACTACGTACAACATAATTTTTTGGGATGTTTGGCTCCTGCTTATAACAATTTTTTTTAATTAGTTTTCTATCGAGATTGCCTTTATAATTCTAATTAGTTTTCTCAATTCATGAAGATGTTTGTATCCTTTTAAAATACATTTTCTATTATCATCTAAACAGCGGGCCTTATCTTTGTAGCCAGAACATCTTTGGTTGAGTCCTTTCTTGAGCGCTTCACACCTTACAGCTTCCATCTCCATCTGCACATTATAAAACATTTCTGCTTGGCAAACGTCTTTCATACTTTCCCAACAGTTTTCCTTCACAAAATTTGTTCTATTATCTCTGGACAAGAGATTAGAAATTTTATCGACCTAGGTTCCATTACTTTAGTTTGGCATGTCCTACTCTTTCTTTCACTTCAGATATAGGCCTAAATCTAGTAACTTCTTATCTTCTGGAATCATACTGCCCAAGCAGCAAATTTGCTTCTCTTGTTCAATTCGCTGATCACACAATTTGACTCTTGATCTTTTCCTATCATAAATGTAATCTACAATCATCAGTTTAATCACACACATGCACGGCGCGCGCGCATGCATGCATACACATTCATAATTTAAAATTCACATGTTCATAACGTACACATCACATACAAGTAAATTACTGCACCTTTATCTCTCATGTGACACTCATGAGAGTCGCTCAACATCGAGCAAAGATGCACTTGTGTCAGGTATGTTCCGGTACATATGTTCCATCTTCAGTAAACCACATTTGTGGGGTCGTCATAATATTACAGTAAAAAAAAAATGCAGTCACTTTTTTTAAAAATGCTGTGTATTTTCAGTTTTTGGAAGAAAAGCTGTTAATCCTGCTACAATAAAAATTATATAAGATTTAATAATACATAATCACATTAAAAAATGACAGTAGTACTGAATTTGAGAATACTAATTGTGTACATACAAACACTATTGGTTTTGCTTTTGCTTATGACAACAAAAGTCACAATTAATTTTTCATCAGAAACTGTGTACCCTCCTTTGTTTCATTTAAAGAAGGTTCTGTGATTATAAACAAACAGTACTGAGGCTTTAAGAAAGTGGAGATGGTGTTAATGAATTAATAGGTAACCGCTTTACTGACAGCCTGGGTTAATTAATGGCATGTTTGTCAATTAGCCTTGAACGTTGGCAGTGTTGTTTTCAATATTTACATTTTCTTTACCTTTTTGGAAATGTTATATTTACAAAATATAATATACTACACATTACATAAACATATTTAGGAACAATAGTACTCTGCTGTGTCTTAGAACAAAAATGAATGTTTAATATGTTGTGTAAACTACAAACAAGAACAAGTAGGGAGAAATATTATAGACCAAATCATTGAAGTGAAGTAACTTAATCTCACAATAACAAATTATGGGGATTTAAGACAATGAATAAAAGATCGGGTAGAGAATGCTAAGAGATTAGCAGGAGGGTTAAATAATGCCACATGGACAAAATATATTATTGGCAAAATCTAGAATATATAAAGCCATTGTCAGATCAACAATAACATATACTTCAGAAACAAGACCTCAGAACTCAAGAGCCTAAAAACATTATAAAAAATGGCCAGGAA
Organism: Magicicada septendecula; assembly: GCA_034769895.1. Lineage (NCBI taxonomy): Eukaryota > Metazoa > Arthropoda > Insecta > Hemiptera > Cicadidae > Magicicada > Magicicada septendecula. The sequence goes on from CM068370.1 coordinate 113,013,250, forward strand.
AACTATGCTGGGCCAACTTACAAACGATGAATGTACCAAGCGGAAGACATTAGTGTGTAGATGAGGACACATACAACGGAATGAAACAAACATGTAGCAGAATGGTGGAATACAGATTTATCACAATAGTGCACGATATAGCACCAAGTGGTAGACACAATACAGGGTGACCACACAAAAGATGGAGAGATATTGTAACGATACATATCCTCACCGTACATGAAAGAACTATGACAAGAAAACCATCCATGACCAGTACTAGTATACCTAATAAATAAAAAGATATATAAATACGTGTGTATTAAGCATAACATTCAGTCCACAAACTAAACCAAAACAGTGAATGAAGAAAAAATAAATGATAAAGAATGAAAAAATAGTAATTATGAAGAAAATTAGAAAAAAAGACTAACGTGATAAACCCAATGAACCCAATAGATATGGTAAGTGAGAGGACAAACAAACCAATGGTAAGACTCGATAGAGTAAAATGAAGATATAATGAGTAAGCAACAAGACAACGAAATAAACTAGCAACTATACAAGAGTGAGTTGAAGATCACAGTAACTACAGAGTAACAAATGAGTAGTGAAACTAAAATAAACCCAACGGAAGAGACTGAACTAAAAGCCTGGTAACCACCAGGGACAATATAAATAAAAATATTAAACAAATAAAATAAATGAAAAACAATAATAATAAAAGAGCTAGGATCAGACAGTAGTTAAACTGATAGAAAATACAATACAATAGAATAAATAAGATTAGAAATATGTGTATTAGTTTAAGGAAAAAGTGTAAAAACCTATATTAAGGGGGAGTGAAATGATTAGTGTCAAAAAAGGAAAATAGCGATGATCAGAGATCATGTAATAAACCAGTGGGGAGTGAGAAAGTGAAGTGGTGGTCTTACATATAAACTAATTCATATGAAGAACCAGTAGATGGAATCAATAATTGTTAAAAAGTTTTATGTACATGGTGAAGCCGTAATTTTGTTATGTTATAATTATTTGTTCAAATGTTTATTAATTGTTCAAAAATGGTATTTGAAAACTGTTAAAAAGTGTTAACATCATGTACAGGGTAAAATATTATATTATGTAAAAATTATTGTGAAAGAATGGCAAAACACTAAGCCTATAGGCCACAAGAAATGAGCTAACTTTAAAACAGAAATAAAATATTTGATATAGTCCTAACCAGATCAAATACTACTAAGTAGAAGCCTGACCTTAATGAAACAGGGAAGGTATTGATAAAATTATATGTAAAAACCCATAATTGTAATAGATGGATAGGAAAAGTAATAAAAGCACATAAGACAAGCCATTGAACTGACATGTTAATATTATTGTTGTTATAAAGATATCATTAATAGGTACTGGTATTTAAAACTGTGATGTTATATGTAATGAAGAGATATCAACAATTATTGTTAGTAGCAAGTACAACCCTATTAGAACATATTAAAATAGTAAAGAAAGCAATAGGAAATGTTAAGAAAAAATATGTAAAAGCCTAAAAAAACTTAAATTTACAAATGTGCTAAAATACGTGATACTGGACCGAAATGGGCCACATAAGGTATCAAAATACTTCAATTTACTAAACAATAACACCGTATAAATCAAATTTTAACTTAATCTAAAAATAAACAGGGAGTAATTTGAGGTGACAGATATAAAATTCAGAGATTTCGAATAATTAACATCATGTGATCAGGGGTCGGGAAATAAGGACCAATCAGAGCTCAAAAAAGCTTGGTCATAATCGTTGACTAAACGGAACAATTCGTTTACTCTATTGTTAACTTTCAAACCGAACAGATCAACGTCATGTAGCAGAGTCACATTTTTTTTATGAATAACCAAAAGTAAATATAAAGAGACGCAAAAACGAAATAAGAGAATAAGGAAAACCATTAAAAATACACAAGAAAACGATACTAACAGAAGAAACAGAAAATCGAATGAAAAAAATGATGACCTACTTAAACTAAAACATCCCAAATATAAAATATCGGTATGGAGAACCATACATGACTTCCATATTCTAAGATTTATATTTAAAATCATTTTCAGCCAAACAGCCAGGCTGTGTCTTACCTGCCTTTTTATTGCTGTATTAAATGAAAAATATTATATTACATTAAAATGAAAAAATTATAATTTTATTGCCTGGCAACAAAATTATTTTATTTTTAACAATTACCATTGTTTCAAAAAGTTTAAATAAATTTTCAAGTACTTTACTCTTGTTAAAACGTAAAAGGTTGCAGGTAAACTACCCCTTCCCCTTAACCGATCTTCACCAAAATCGAAAGTCATTGAGACCTCTACAATTCAGGGACGTATGCAAAAAATTATTTGATTCTGTTTCAATTTGCGGCTGTTATCGTTTGCCATAGAAAATAAGCTTGATAAAAAAACGTTGCAGGTAAACTACCCCTTCCCCTTAACCGATCTTCACCAAAAACAATAGGTCTTGAGTACTCTACAAATCAGGGCTGTATGCAAAACATTATTTGATTCTGTTTGAATTTACGGCTGTTATCGTTTGCCATACAAAATACCCTTGTTAAAAAAACGTTGCAGGTAAACTACCCCTTCCCCTTAACCGATCTTCACCAAAAACAATAGGTCTTGAGTACTCTACAAATCAGGGCTGTATGCAAAACATTATTTGATTCTGTTTGAATTTGCGGCTGTTATCGTTTGCCATATAAAATACCCTTGTTAAAAAAACGTTGCAGGTAAACTACCCCTTTCCCTCAACCGATCTTCACCAAAAACAATAGGTCTTGAGAAATCTACAATTCAGGGCTGTATGCGAAACATTATTTGATTCTGTTTGAATTTGCGGCTGTTATCGTTTGCAAAAAAAAAAAAATTTCCCTTGATAAAAAAAACCGTTGCAGGTAAACTACCCCTTCCCCTCAACCGATCTTCACCAAAAACAATAGGTCGCGAGTACTCTACAAATCAGGGCTGTATGCAAAAAATTATTTGATTCTGTTTGAATTTGCGGCAGTTGTCGTTTGCCATAGAAAATACGCATGATAAAAAACGTTGCAGGTAAACTACCCCTTCCCCTTAACCGATCTTCACCAAAAACAATAGGTCTTGAGTACTCTACAAATCAGGGCTGTATGCAAAACATTATTTGATTCTGTTTGAATTTACGGCTGTTATCGTTTGCCATACAAAATACCCTTGTTAAAAAAACGTTGCAGGTAAACTACCCCCTTTCCCTCAACCGATCTTCACCAAAAACAAAAGGTATTGAGAACTCTACAATTTAGGGCTGTATGCAAATAATCTTTTCATTCTGTTTGAATTTGCGGCTGTTATCGTTTCCCATAGGAAATACCCTTGTTAAAACATAAAACGTTACAGGTAAACTACCCCTTTCCCTTAACCGATCTTCACCAAAAACAATAGGTCTTGAGAACTCTACAATTCAGGGCTGTATGCGAAACATTATTTGATTCTGTTTGAATTTGCGGCTGTTATCGTTTGCCAAAAAAAAAAATTTCCATTGATAAAAAAAAACCGTTGCAGGTAAACTACCCCTTTCCCTCAACCGATCTTCACCAAAAACAATAGGTCTTGAGTACTCTACAAATCAGGGCTGTATGCAAAAAATTATTTGATTCTGTTTGAATTTGCGGCAGTTATCGTTTGCCATAGAAAAAAAATCTACAGACAGACACACAGACAGACAGACAGACACACAGACACTTTTCGGAAAACGACTTTTTTTCATGTTTTGAGTGTAGTAGAATCAGAATCTGCAATAATCTCGAACACGATTTTTTTTGCCATCACCATACTTCCATTCCTTAAGGAATATGGAAGTAAAAGCATAACGTCGAGTTGGTGAGATTTTGATAACCTAGTAACGAAATAACCATACCATTACACAACACGAGATTCACCAAAAACACTGTTAAACCAGACACTTGTGAACTGTAACAAAACTTTATTCAACAACACTGTGGACATTAAATTATTAAAACCCTATTTAATTTAAAGAAATTAGTCGAAGCAGATTTCCGGGCCAATCAGTTGTAGGCCGACGGCCATTTTGAGTGACGATTCCGCCATTTTCGATTGACTTTTGGAACAGAACCGAGAGTAACAACACATTTGAATTCAAACATTATTTTAATTTTATTAGTTATTAAGAATGTTGATTAACCAATTGTAATGTATTGTATTTTATCCTGAGCATTTTCTGATCTTTCCTAACAGCTCAAAGAATCCACTACCTGATAAAGAAATAATATTGTAATTGATTTTAAACATTTTTTTGTTCGAGTCGAGTTGGGTGAGCGAGTCGATACGGCCAATATCCCGTTCGATTCACGAGCTGATACTTTGACCCAGGTTTTAAACATTGTCTAATAAACTAATTTGTTAACCGAAAAAGCATTTTATTTTTTGAGAGTGAGTTAAGATAAAGGATTTTCAGGTGACAAGGAAGAAGAGAAATACGACGAGAGTGAAGAACATTGAGAAATTAGGAGACAAAACCAGATAACCTACAAGACTGAGTCGAATCAGTAATCGATTGTGGAAAGACAACACAATCTATTCCACTTTTAAAGATAAATTATTCTGAAAACATTTCAAAACGGTACGGACGCGAACACCGCTCTAATAACAGTAAACTCTTTGACAACCTGTCATTGCTTGATCACTCTTTTAATTAAAGTAAATAAAATAATAAGGAAAAAAATTAAATAATAACAATAATTCCATAAATAATAAATAAATAACAAAAGAAAAGAAAGACTTGGATTACCACGTCAGACCGGAACTTAACATATTGGCTTCCATCGTGGGGCTTAAAAAGATGAGGTACTAATTTATTACTTAACAAATTGGCACCGCAACTTGGGGCTTTCACAGGAGACATCAGCAATTACTTAACAATATATATCTACAGAAGAGACACAGTTGGAGAAAAACAGGTATAATCAGGGCCGGACTGGCCCTCAGGAAAAGGCGCAGACCTTAGGTTTTTGAGGGAGCACCCCTCAAGTGGAGTTTAATGTAATCCCGACCTAGAAACTCGTCATACAACACCGTTTTGCCAAGAATACCATTTTGTTGATATTGTATTGTTCACTATTGATTGCCGTTAACATTTTACTATTGTAAATGAGTGTTAATATTTACTAGCAATAAATACCACTTCCTGAGGCAGCTCCTATAAAGCTGAGAACGAAATAATAAAGAACAGACACACAAGAGTTGCATATCTAAAAAAAGGGATAAAGTACGGTATTTGTAATAATTTACAATTTGAAATTAAACCTTTTTTAATGTTACAAATGTTTGTACTACAAATACAAATACTGTACATGAAAAATAGAACATTAGATTTCAATGGAAACAAAATGTTGATTGATTTTTTGCACATCAACAAAATACCTTTAAAAATCAAACATAGTGTTATATTTTTTGTTCAAAAAATATCAATGTCACTTTTAAGAATTTACGGTACCAATGTCTTAAATAAAACACTGAAGTTAATACATAATAATTAGTGAAGCAAAATTCTACTCTGTACAACTTTTTGTTATCAAGAAACAAATAATTTAAAATTAAAATTTTTTATGTTACAAGTGTTTGTTTGTGCTACAACAAAAATAAAGAAAAAACAGAACATTACTTTTGAATGGAGACAAATTTGATTGATATTTTTGTACATAAACAAAATACCTTTAAAATCAAACGTAATACTACATTTTTGTGTACAATAAAGATCAATGTTACTATCAAGATCTTACCAGCGCTTTAAATAAAATACTGACATTAATACATAAAAATTAGTAAAAGATTTACTCTGTACATATTTTTGTTATCAATAAATAATAAAATATAAAAAACAAAGATTTAACTTGAATCTGTAAGGAGGCTGTAAACTTAAGAAAATGTTACGATTTAAGTCTAGGTAAATTTCAAAAACAAGCTACAAAACTTTTACTAATTTGCTGCCGACTTTATATTTTGCTAACCTGGAAATAAAGTCAATGAATATTGCAAATATGAGACAAAAACGAAAATAAATAACTAAGGATAGTACACTTTTTACAATGACTAACTCTAATAATTTAGTATTCGGTAAGAGAGTAGGGATTGCATTTCTTCACTATGATGAAACCAAGTCGCACAGCACAGACGATGCCTGCTTCCGATTCGCCTACTTTCCTAGGAAATGGCATTCGGCTACAGTCACGATGATCCCGAAGCCGGGCAAAGACCCCAAGTTTGCCGAGAACCTCCGGCCTATCAGCCGACTGTGGTCCACATCGAAAATTCTTCGAACGACTAGTCCAGCGGCGACTAGCGGATCAGCTGTATTCTGCCAAGCAATTCGGTTTTAGTGCCGGGCACTCCTCGACGCATCAATTGATGCGCTTCTTGGAGACCATGGCTGAGGCCGGTTGCTCGCGAGAGCAGACCGTCGCCGTTTTCTTTGATGTCGAGAAGGCTTTCGATCGTGTTTGGCATCCAGGGTTATTGTACAAACTTACGGAGATTCTGCTTCCAGATTGCTACATTCATCTGATTGCTAGCTTTCTTCGAAGCAGAACCTTTTGCGTGAGAGTTGTTAACACCCTTTCTTCGGCAAGGGCTATTACGGCTGGTGTACCTCAGGGAAGCATATTGGGCTCCCTGCTTTTCTCTGTGTACATCAATGACGTGCCCAAGTTGCCTGGCACCAGGTTGGCCATGTTCGCTGATGTCACGGCGGTGTATACCGTCGAACATCGAGCTGAAACGGCAGTTATCTGGCTCCAGGAACAATTGAACGAATACGTTGATTGGGCAGAGAGATGGAGGGTTGCCATCACCGCGGCGAAGAGCACAACAGTAGTCTTCTCCAGACGCGTAAGGCTCCCCGACAGACTATACACGTAGGTGATACAAAGTTGCCCTGGTCTCCAGAGGTCAAGTACCTCGGGGTCCACCTCGATCATAGTCTTACCTGGCGAACACACTCCGCACAATTAGGCCGCAAGACCGCCAATCGCCTATATCGACTCTGCATTCTGCTATGCAGCAACGCCATGACCCGCTGCCTAGGGAAACTTATTGCTTCCACCTATGTGGTGCCGATGGTTACCTACGCGATTCCCGTATGGGGCTAATTGGCCAAGACCCATAAGCGAAAGCTTCAGTCTCTCCTTGACCGAGGATAGCGCTGGGCGTGCAACGCCCACTATCTGACATCAAATAGAACCATCCGAGAAGCCCTGCGTGTCCGTTCCTTGGACACCACTATACGGACACTGTCCCGCAACTTTTATCGCCGCTCCGCCCGATTCCAGGACAACCACCTCATTAGCACCCTCGGTCGCTACCAATCTGTGCCAGGAGAATCTTGGTCTCGGCCTCGGCGTACTCTCACCCTCAATTAATTAACTGACCACCCACGGCCGGTAGCAGGCCACACCCTAAATCCAGCCGCATCTATCGTCCCTGCGGCAGGAGCTCTATTTGAAGCTCAGGACGCAGTGTACGAGCGGGCGACGGGCATGCCCTTCGTCTCACACAGCCCCACTGGTCAAGCACGGACGGGCATGTACGGCGCACACCACACCTCACCGCGCAGCGCTCTCTGCAAGACTCGCACTCGCACACGTCATTTTCCGTTGCATACGCTTTCTCTACTGATACTAATACAGTTAAGCAATTAGTTTTTTAAATATATTTTTTTAATAACTCGGGAAATTTGACCCGATTACCAAAAACATATTCTCGTGTAAAAGCGTGACAGCATTTTCAGAGCTGGCTGAGTGTGCAGGTCAGGTTTTATTTAAAAAGGCGCACCGGCCCGCGTCTACAGTCAGGGCCTGTGTACAATTGACTAAAATAGAGGAAGGCTATATGGATATGTATTATATGATGTTACATAGATGGAACTATATCTTTTTTTTTACTTTTAAGTGTACAAAACACAGTACACAGCATCCTACTTTCAATTTACAGTTGTCATAAAATAAAATGCAGTTGTTTAAGAAGATTTAAGAAGAGTGAACTGAAACAGACGTAGCTGTACATCACGTAGAAACAATGGACTAAATTATTTATTATAATCAGACTCAGATTTAGGTGTCCTGCCGCCCCTAGGCACTATTGTTAGCCCCCCCCCCCCCAAACAAGTAACTTCTATATACGTATTCAAATTCAATCTATATATTCCTTGATTGCTGAAAAAAGTTGCTGAAAATAGTCATTTCAACTATCTTTATTGCAAATATCTCATTTGATTTTAAATCTAAAAGGGAAATGTGATGGAATTGTGAAATATAAAACTAAATTAAATGTATCAAGTTCTTCCCTTCATTTAAACAAGATTCTCTATTATGCTTTGAATATATGATCATGTGCAGTAGGGATCGACTTCTAGAGCGAGGCACCCCATGCGATATCGAAACAAACTATTTTAGTCAGCAAAAAAGCGGACAAGAATTTCAACGGAGCGTCCAGACCTGTATATACGACCGTGCTCCGCTCCGCGCTATTGATAGGCCCAGTGTCAATAGCGTGTTATTCAATGATATAATTAAAGCTTATTTCAAAACCATTTTCTTCAATTTGGCCATAATGCAAGTGCCCAATACAAATACTGTAATTGAAAAAACGAAAACATTAAATTTTAACAAATAATTTTTCACCTCGTGCTGCCCCTAGGCATGTGCCTAGTGGGAAATCCGGGCCTGATTATAATGTGTATAGTTGTATTCTACAACTATAGTTGTATAATATGATGTTACATAGATGGAATTACATCTTATTTTTTACTTTCACGTGTACAAAACAGAGTCAGTACACAGCATCTACTTTCAATTTACAGTTGTCATCAAATAAAATGCAGTTATTTAAGAAGTTTTAAGAAGAGTGAACTGAAACAGATGTAGCTGTACATTAAGTAGGTACCATGGACTCAATTGTTTATTATAATGTGTATAGTTGTATTCTACAATAAGAATGAAACTGCTGATAAACAAGTCTTTATAATAACACAGGAGATAATTATGAGTACAACTGAAGAATGAGTTTATAACTAGACTGGATGCCTGTACAATATCCATACATTGATAAAGAGAATGGAATACATCTTGAAAAAGAGATGGAAAAAATTGAGGCACTTGATACTAATTCTGGTTTTAAGAGACTTACAGAGAAGTGGACCAAATCGAAGGAATGATATTTCAGTACTCAACTAACAAACTGGATACAAACAAAACAATAGGACAAAACAAATTTCCACAATAGCACGAACATGCTTGAACCATCCTGTCACAAGCAGTTAACAATATTATTTACTATTGCAACAGGAAAAGAAAGTGCCCATTATATACCTACTATTTTTCATAACATCAGCTGAATTTAAAAAATCGGTATGGAGAACCATACACAACTTCCATGTTCTAAGATTTATATACAAAATCATTTACTTGAATTTGGTTGGATAATTTCTAAAAAAATATTCCCTACCCTCAAAACTATTTTCACTATTTATAGATATTTTTGTTATTATTGAACAGTGGTTTAATATAATGTTATTTTTGAGTCACTTTAAATATATAAATTAAGTACTTTATTCTTATAAAGAAACTGAACTATTCAGATAATCATCTCTCCTCCTCAACCGATCCTCACCATTAATGATATTTACACTTTCACAGAGTAGGCCTATTAGTTTTATCATATATGTAATCGCTAACGTATCTTATCCTTCAAAATCAAATACTCATATTTTCCTTGATATCAGCAAAGTAATTTTCAAAAAATCACCCCCTACCCCTTCAACTACCCTCTCCATTTATAGATATCTCATTTACCATTTTATAGTGGATTAACATGACTTTATTTTCGAGGCACTTATTTATCAAAATTGAGTACTTTACTCTTGTTAAAACACAAAACAATGCAGGTATACTACCCCGCATTCCTTAACTGAATAACCCGATTTTTAATATTTACATTTTTAATGAGTAACAGTTTCATTATATGTAATTACTAAGGTATCTTATCCTTCAGAATGAAGTAGTGTATTCGACATAAGAAAGGTTATTTTTCAAAAAATTACCCCTTCCCCCCTCAACTACCCATTTCATTTACAGGTATTTCATCTACCTTTCTACAATCGATTAAAATGACCTTCTTTTCAGCATACTTTATTCATCAAAATTAAGTACTTTACTCTTGTTAAAACGTAAAACGTTGCAGGTAAACTACCTCTTCCCCTTAACCATTCTTCACCAAAATCAATAGGCTTGAGTCCTCTACAACTCGGGCACATATACAAAAAAATTATTTAACACACCATTTACCAGCATTTAAATATTCAAGAATCATATTTTACTTACTGCTTACTTTCATTAGTTTGTTCTTATTTATAGAAAAATTACATCATGTTTACAAAAATATTTAAAACAATTTATATACATTATCATATAACTGATTTTCTGTATATTTTTGCAAACAGCAATATAATAGGCCAACTCAATTTTCTAAGTACAGAAACCAAATTCAAACATATATTTAATTAAAATACACTAATCTTGTTTGAGAAAAACTCATGCTGCTGGCCTAATTTTTACTTCCATGTTCCTTAAGGAAATGGAAACTATGGTGATGGCAAAAAAAATCGTGTTCGAGATTATTGCAGATTCTGATTGTACTACACTCAAAACATGAAAAAAAATCATTTTTTGATAAGTGTATGTGTGTGTGTGTGTGTGTGTGTGTAATTTTTTCTATGGAAAACGATAACAGCCGCAAATTCAAACAGAATCAAATAAATTTTTGCATACAGCCATGATTTGTAGAGTACTCAAGACCTATTGTTTTTGGTGAAGATTGGTTAAGGGAAAGGGGTAGTTTACCTGCTACGTTTTATGTTTTAACAAGGGTATTTTCTATGGCAAACGATAACAGCTGCAAATTCAAACAGAATCACATAATTTTTTGCATACAGCCCTGAGCTATAGAGAACTCAATGTCTGTTGATTTTGGTGAAGATAGGTTAAGGGAAAGGAGTAGTTTACCTGCAACATTTTATGTTTTAACAATGGTAATTTTTTCTATGACGAACGATAACTACCGCACATTCAAACAGAGTCAAATAATGTTTTGCATGCATCCCTGAATTGTAGAGTACTCAAGACCTATTGATTTTGGTGAAGATCAGTTAATTTTCTATAAATGAAATTGATTGTTGAAAGGGGAGGGGATAATTTTTATTTATATGTCATGGGTACTACGTTATCGGCAACAAAGAAGTAGTTTGTTGTTAAAATTCCTTCGCGGGCTGTTTGGCGTGGTCCAATGGTTTCTACAAAACCAAACGTTTCGGCAGTACTATGGACTGTCATCAGCAGTGAAAATCGAATGTGCTAACGTGAGGTGGTATACGACAGTGACCACAGTACTGTGGTTAAGGCTGAAGAAAGAAGTAGTTTCTATGAAAATATTTCATTTCATAAATGATTTTAAAAATAAATCTTAAAACATGGAAGTCATGTATGGTTCTCCATACCGATATTTTATATATGTACTACGTTATAGGCAACAAAGAAGTAGTTTGTTGTTAAAATTCCTTCCCGTCCTGTTTGGCCGTAGACCAAAGTTTTCTGCAAAACCAGACATTTTGGCAGTGCCATCGACTTCCATCATCAGTGAAAATCGAGTGCGATAACGTGAGGTGGTATACGTTAGTGACCACAGTACTGTGGTTAAGGCTGAAGCAGTAAGTAGAAAGTAGTTTCTATGGAAATATTTCATTTTGAAAATGATTTTAAATATAAATCTTAGAGCATGGAAGTCATATATGGTTCTCCATACCGATATTTAGATTAGCTATACTGTTTTACTGGGCCATTAGTTATCAAACACGCAAAATATCCACCATTACCTTAACAACATTTTTAACATTTGTTAACACTAACAGAGCTATATGAAGTTGGTGGTCTCCCATTAAGTCTTTTAACAAATATCAATGCCTTTAAATGAATGGAACAGGACCAAAAATTATCAGAGCAGAAAGTTAAAAACAATGCCTAATGAAAAATATTGCTATACCAAAAAGAAGCAATAAAATTAATGTCTCAGAACCACAATACAGTAGCCACTCTGAAAGTGAACAGTAAAGAAGAACTGCACTAAATCTAAGGTGAAAGTCACTATATAATGAACGACACAAGTCGCTATCACACAGTAATTTATTATTATTATTATTATCATACAATTGTTTCCGCAGCACTGACCACCATTCACAACATGACTGTTTCGAATGTTAACACAACAATATGAGGATGGCTGAGAATGGCAGCGAGCACTGTCACAACAATTAAGCCATATAAGTAAAAATAAATTAGTGGCGTGACAAACTTGGTTCTTCCATTCTATGATGGGGGAATATTATAACATCTCTGCATGAATAGCAGACTTCATGGAAGTTAAGTTCGTGTAGTTTTATAATACATTTCTCACACTTATGTTTAATACAACGGAACTGACGTTATTAACAGGTGTGTTGTTCAATGATAGAGAAGAATATGATGTCTGGTCTGGGAAGGAGTAAAGCTTCAATACGATTCGCACTTAACAGAAACATTGGTAAATTTGACAAAATCATAATACATTGACAGACTACATTATGTTCAGAGACTATATCACATCCAATTGTTCAGAAGCAAAATCAACATGATTCTGATTAAACAATAATTATTTATTCTTGACTCTTTAGTATTTTGATTTCAATTATCTTAAAAAATACAACATAACACACACCTAATACAGAAAAATATTTACTACATGCAAAGAAAAGTATGTGCAAGTGTATGACATAAAGTGAAGCAAAACAACACAGAAAAATATAAGACACTATAGCCTAAATGTTGAAGATCACACTAAGTTAGAAGACAACAGTGCAAATAATTGTGGCAGAAAACAAGTCTAAGTGGTTAGGTATAAAAATCAAAGGATGAGGGAAAATTATATAAACCGGGTTCTACAATTTAAATATACAACTTCAGACCTAGTAAATAAAGTTCAACTTCCTAATTCCAGAATTACAAAGCAATCGCACAGAAAAGAAAGGATCTGAAAGGACAGCTTTAAGAAGGATCTAAGAAGATAAATTATGTAAACAACAATTATTTCTTGTCAAAAAGATTCAAATTTTTGCATAATTTTCAACTTTTGCAGATTCAAATTTTTGCTGCACCAACTTTATCTACTCTATTACTTATTTTAATATATTTGTTTTCATGTAAACTGCAGTGTTTCTATATAAAATCAATCCAACATTCTGAATAACTAGCTTTACCAACCTTACCTAAACTTTTGTACATATGCCTTTTCTAGGTTTTCTACATATAGTTCTGTGAACAAGGATCAGTTGTTAGTTGTGGAATTTCTAATATGTTCAGAGTCTCCTACAGGTGATTACTGGAAAAAATTGGGCCTGCATCAATTATTATTTAACACTGTTAGAACAGAAACAATAGACAAGATATGATGCACTATAGATCCTACTCCAACATAAAAAATTACCTCATTATAGATCCTATTCCAACATAAAAAATTACCTAAGTCGCACTATAGATCCTACTCCAACATAAAAAATTACCTCATTATAGATCCTATTCCAACATAAAAAATTACCTAAGTCCATACAGTAAAGGCTAACACACATTCCATGTAGTACACCTACACCACTTTTCCAACCTTGTGCACATAGGCTATGTTAAATCTTCTAAAATTTAAGTGCTAGCATATCGTTTAATGACATAAATTGTTTGTCTTAATTTTAGTTTATGCTATTCTATCTACTGAATACCTTCAGCTGTTTGATCTGCCACCATTTTGGCATACACATTCAACATACTGTCATAGATTCTGGTGGGCGAGAGTTATAATACACAAGTACCCTGAAAAATCTGGATGAATGTATGAGAATCTGTTATAGGCCTACTTGAAAACAACAGTTTTCCTCATAAATTAGAAATATCTCATAAATATACAAACACATCCAATTATTCATTTTTGCGGTATAAGTTACATTTTTTAATATAAAAAATAGGTAGAATTGATGAAGAATTCACAAGTTTCCTACGCTCATTTCTTATAACGGTCAAAACACACACACACATCTGGTCGACATGTGTTTCTAGTTCCCATGTTTTTCAGGTGTTATAAATTTTACTGAATATATACATCTGATCTCAACTGGTATATACTTTTGTCTAGTTTTTCTTTCTTATAATACACTCTGATTTGAAATGAAATCCAGAAACAATTTTTTGAATATATTTCATGTCTTTGGTACATACTGCCAGGCTAAAAATAATACTGTTCTAGACTTTGGGTAATTTAGCATATTTTAATTAAGATATTAAAAAAGTGTTTCTACAATAACACAATACAGGAAAAATGATCTCATTCAAAATCTTTTAATACATGTAAAAGATGTGTTATTTATTTACAACTTTCAATAATTACATGTGTACAAATTAAGTTAAAATTTGAAGGGAATTTAAAAAAATAAAAATGAGCTGGTTTGGGTACTGCATACAGAGCTACTGAAGTAGTTTGTGTAGAACACTTACTAATATCTGCAGAAATTCGTTGTTAATCAATATAAGTAACCTAGGAATACATAATACATTGAGATGCATTCATTTAGGCCTATATCTAATGAGAAGGAAACAATTTACACAAAAGTGTCCAATTCCTTGACATGTTAACCTAACCTATTTTAATATGCTGACTGGTTGATGATATGCAACTTTTATTACTGAAATTGAATATGTATCTGAAACCGACAAGTTTCTGATGCTGCAGTTATAGCAGAAAAGAATTACACTTACTTAATAACAGAAATTTTTGTAAAAAGCATTGCTAAACTAAAGTTTTTTTTTGGAATGCCTTGTTAAATTAAATTACTAAGTTGAACACAAGCGACACTAAACAAAATGTAAGCTTACTAAGTATGATGTACATGGTAGGTTAGTTTAACATTTACATAAATAGTTATTCATGAAAAAATGATTCTAATGCTACATACTCATTTTGACAAAGTACACTTATGTAACAGATAAGACAAGTTTGAAATGTATTTGGAAACTACTGGTTGAAGTTGCATTAATGGTGGTGTCACTTGAAATTACATATTTATTTCTGTTTATACAATCATGTCATACCGCAACTTTCCAAAAGCGAAATAAATTTACTCAGTTTTTGGGCAACTAATTCACTACATATAATTGGTGTCATTTGTTAATCGTCAACGAAAGTGCTTGTACGTAGTTAAGGAGAACCAATTTACATTTAGTAATTACAAAATTTTGAGTGAAGTGCAATGTGGCACCAAATGACTAACATCATTTAATTCGATCATATTGTTATAGGTTTAAAGTTGTGGTACAAAGTGCGTAAACGTAATATGAACTGAGCACCAACAGATTACTGAAAAATAAAAAAACCGTCCAGAAAACATCACATTACTATACTGTTTATTTTCAACAACAGAAAAATCTGGTTGCCTACCTGTAGATAAACCACTCATTTTCCTTGTATTCACACTATGAACTGGATCGACAGTCTTTTTAAAACTTTCTTGTAACTAAAATTATTAACGAGTTTTGTGTACGGAGCCTCCAAAAAATCGTATTAATTCAGTGGTCCAAAATAAACATAAAATATCAACACCTTCTTTTTGAACAAGTGACAACACACCATCCACAATCTGAAACCATCAGCCTACACTTATCGCTCCTCCTTCTTCTTCTTCTTCTTCTTCCAGCATTGACAATTTGATTCAGATGTCGTTTAGGCTATTTATGTTGAAGTTTTCGTATACCTTAATATACTTTACTCAAATATGTGAAAAATATATACTGTTCTTAAATCATTTGCTCTTTTAACGCTCCATTATTATTGGTGTAATTATTATTATTATGTAATGACAAGGACACGATTTGTATGTTGCCGAATTTTCGAATGAACTGAAATTTCTAATTTACCTTAAAATAAGATCGCTTCACACCGTATACAATTAACATTACTTGAATACTTTTATTTCTCAGGTTCAAATACATTTTACTTGCTTGTTGGAAACTATATAAAATATATGACATATATTTGTAATGTTTTATGACAAATCAAAAACTGTATGATGTCCATAAAAAATTAAAAGTGTTTGTACATAAAGGAGAGTTTAAAAACACGAAGTCATACATGATAATGAACGAATTCATACTTGTTAAAGTTGGATAGTATATAAACGTGGTTTTTTTTAACTACGCTCGTTATATCTCGATGCACAAAATTTGAATTCGTTTGTCAACAGTAGGAAACAAAAAGCGTGAACGCGTGAACCAACTATGTTTTTTTTGTGTCCGGTGGGATAGGTGGTAATATTTTATATTACCATAGGAATAGTGTTATAAATAATAAGGTGCCCATAATATTTTTATAAAAGTTACGTTGTGTTATGGCCGTGTCATAGTATTGTTGAAAAAGCGAGGGCTAATGCACTGTTGGCTGCAGTAATACAGGTATTGTGATATGCCGCTAAAAAATAACCGTTATTTTAAAAGCTCGAAAACGATTGTTAAGTCCTGGTAAATGCCCTATCAAGTTCCACATGTTTACTAAATTTATTGATTATGAAATAGTTAAAACATGAAAATTAGTGATATGCTAGGTGTACAAGGAAGTTTCGAAGATTTTGAATGTTTATGGAGGGAACAAGCAGGTACTGATATGAACGTTACTTTGTGTATGAACTCTTATCACAAATTGCTAATACCTTCCTAACTATACTTTAATACATTTTCGGTACCACATTTTCTTTAATACTTTTAACCAGAATCCACTAGTATTATACGAAATCCATTTTATATAAGCTTCATAATATTTCTGCTGAGAATTAACACTTCAGTTACAACTGAAATTATTAATTGCTAAATGCTGCCAGTTCATGAGAATTGGTTATATGATAGTATTAAGTTGTGAACTTTAATTTTTCGTGAAGTGATTTTTTTTCTTTCAATAAGGAAATTGGTTAAAAGTATGGTATACCAAAAGTATTTATTTTTTGATGTTCAATACTTTTTTATTTTTTCCCTTGGTTCTTTTTTACCCACCGTAGTGAATTGAGGTATGTAGTAACTACATAACAGGCCTGTTATTTTCTCTAACATGAGCAAATACTAAATTATAATTTATTAATGTTCCTTACTTACCTGTGTTGACCCATACTCAGGTCTAGAGGAAGATTGTTCATACGTATGGGAATTGAAAAAGTATACAAAAACATAATATAATAATTAGGCTAATCAATCTCTCAGCTGCCCATCCTTTTACACGGGCCACTGAGTATACATGTGATCAACTATCCAAGTTTCTGTACTCATGCATGTAACACTTGATATTACAAGTGACACAAAAATGTGCTGTGTAAAATAGTAAATATTTCATTAACTCGATTATGTAAAGTTTCAAAGTTATTTCAATTATTTACCAGTAAGCTGGAATGTGTACAGAGTTATATGATGTTTAAAATGAAAGATTTCAAAGTACATAAGCCTATATAATTATATTATACTAAATGCAAGTTTCTGTATACTGCAAACACAAAAACAAGAACCTAAAAAAGTAGAATCAGAATGATCACAGTTGCACACCACTATGTAAAAATTATCCCAATTAAACTTCATTAAACGTCTAAAAAAGTAGGTCTAATTAAAATTAGATACTATACTGTATGATGATCACTTTAGTCATCACTTTTGAGAAATATTGCATTTATGTTTAAAGATAAAAATGGCCATAAATTATGTCTTATTAAATAATCATATTCGTAGTGTGTAATGTGAATTGAATACAGTAAGCAAAATATGGCATTTTGCTAAAGTTAGCAAAACCAGAAACTTTCTGATTATTTTGTCAGTCAAATAACTGATTTGAAGTCACCCGTCAGCAGTGTCTAATACAAGTCTATACTTTCCATATCCCTTCTCTCTAGTTGTCTACGCCATGTGCTCGAAATGTGAGAATCAAGTTGTTCTACTGTAGGTCTGGAAGTTTGGAATGCAAATGTGCAGGAATATATTGAAAAAGCACATGGCGCATGTATTATTGTGGGGGCACATAACCACTTGAGTAGTCATGTTAGGAATTTGTTAGCTGCTTGCTTTCCATGTGTAGTCAGTTATTACTTTTAGAGTACTCGCTACCCCATTCCAGTACACCACTGCCATAGAAAGTGAAGAGGCTACATGTTCACAACAATCCTTCATTACCGGTACCCAAAAAAAAAAAAACTGAATTTAATTTGAATCCTTTAATTTTCCATTTATTTTACTTACCCTCAATTTCTTTTTAATTCCATGACCTCTCCTGGAATCCCCTCCCCCTTGAACATCGTATCAAGTATACAACTGTATGGTGTGATATCGTCCTTTCTTTCCTGTGTACTGGCTCAGACTTACATCTTGAGACTGTCATATGACTAAGCCACTTAAAACAACATATTAAGATCTGAAGGAAGAGTAACATGTGTCTGAAATTTTTTTCTATGCTACAAAAAAAGCTTGTTAAATAAATAAACAAGTGTGTTGACAATGTCAGAAAAATGTTAGAAAGATCTATGTTGAGAATGTTATTGTGGGGTATTGAATATGTTATATTTTTATTTAAATATGGTTCACACCACCACTAGAGATAATTATTGACTTACCTGTGTGTGTGTGTGTGTGTGTGTGTGTGTGTGTGTGTGTGTGTGTGTGTGTGTGTGTGTGTGTGTGTGTTTTAAAGAGGGTACATGTGACGTTCACAAATTCACCCTGAAATAAGAGTGCTTAAAAACTAAACTGAAAGAACAAATGATAAAATGCTAGACTGCAAAAGCTCGTATTACTGAGAGTAATTTTAACAGAAAGTTTATAAACGAATCAGAGAATTTATTGTGTTGTTTTTTTATATCTTTCTTCAGGGTCATTCCATATCAATTCAACCAAAACAAAATCATTTTCTCACCCACCATCTCAGATTTTGATGACATCTCAGTTTCATTTCGCGACATCCGATTGTTAAAAACATCAAAATTTCAAAACTTTGAATGCCTATACAATGAAACCGGAGAGAGATAGAGGGTTAAAATTTGGTGTGATTACTTAATTCTGTAGGGAGAACAAATAAGCCAAGTTTCATCAAAATCTGAAATGGTGGGTGAGATGGCCTGGTTGAATTGCCATGGAATGACCCATTTTTCTGTGCTGTGTTGTGTTCAATTTTGCCTGTGTATTATAGGTTCTTCTTTTTCTTCAGTTGTAGTTTTTGATATATCTATGTGTGTTTACAGTTTTTGTAAATAGATTTTGCAGCCAATAGAATTTGTAAATTGTAATATGTCTTCTTATTGGGTTTGTATACTTGGTTGTGTGCTTTCACGCTACAAAAAGCAGCAGTATTTTGACAGAAAAAACAAATAACTATTAACATGTTATAGACAGAAAAGTAAAATTGAGATACTGTATACAAACATATGCGCAATCAACAGAATATTTATCTAATATGTATTTTATTCACAGTAGTTAGGCGAATTTCATGCTTTTTATAAAACAGTAAATAAACCATGTCTGTGTACACACTTCGTTCAAGTGCAAATACTGAAAAAATAAATTACATTTATCGCATTTAATAAAGAGCTGACATATAGTTTTATCCTACCATTAGAAAGCTAACAAACGTTGTTTGTATTTTTTTCAGAGATGTGGTGAAGTGTTCAGAACATCTGAAAACAGGATATAGTGGTTTAAGCAAAAGAAAAGTTATATTATTAATTGTAATACGGCTGATGAGTGAAAAGAAAGAAAAGAAAGATGCATACACCGGATGAAAATGAGTGGGTTACACCACCACAGAGGACTGGCACTGATATCCAACAAGATGGATCTTACGGGCTGCAAGGAGACAGTGGTTTTCATTCTATTACCCCAAGTTCATTACCGTCCATACATGACACACTGTTCGAGCAGTGTCCAGCATGTCACAGCGAATTTGAAATATCATTTAATATTAGCAGTGATGGTAGTAATACCCGTACCCCAGGCACAAATAAGTTTGTCAGGAAACTGTGTCATAGCTGTCTCAAGGACAGGAAAGTTGTGAAAAATTTGTCACAGTGTGAATCTCCATATTTTAATCGATTCAAATCTGAACGTTTGCTCAGGCACAATGATTCAAAAACTGTTTCATTGTGTACCCCAGGTTCAAATGATGTGTCTCTTGATACTTCACTGTATATGGAGGATGAGGTGGAAACTAATCACTTTTCTCTAGAGGTGGAGCCTATCAATTTAAATGAAAGTAGTGAATGTAGCTTTGTAGTACTTAAAGATGATGAATTTATGAGCCCTCCTATAACTAGTAGCTGTCTTAGAATACCTCCTTCTGTGTCAGAAACTGAAGACACGAAAAAGAAGCTTGTCAGCTTTACAGGTGAAAAAATATCTAGAAGCCCTCAAAAAAACGAAATCTTAAATACAAAAGTTGAACATGGAATGATTAGAGACTTACCACGAAGAAGAGAAAGTAGACCATCAAGAATAAAAGCAAAACAATCAAAGTTTAGAAACAGATATTTTCAGCCTTTACCAATAGTGACATCTTTTGTAGGTTTAGAAAATATAGATATTTTATATCAATTAAATCAGGCACAGTTGGGATTAATTATATCAAAAATATTTGAACATGTTGAAGACTGTGATCTAGTTTCTATAATGAAGGTATCAAAAACTTGGAAAGAGATATGTTCCAATGATCGTGCTGCATATAAACGATACAAGAAAATATCTGAAAGGAATATTTCACTGGACGTTGCAATAAAGGAGAACATAAGTTCGGTAAGTGTAAAACATTAACATTTTGGTACTGTAATACCGTAGCCAAACGGATGACAATTGGAAGTCTTTGATGCAATGTGTTCTTAATTGTGCAAAACTTTCTGACACTGTCTCTGTGCACCATTAGTACAATGATACTATTATTTTGAGTCCACATTGCAACACTTAGTATTCATCAACGGAGCCAACCCGTCATGTCGTCATTCTGCTGTCAGTATAGCCATTGTTTAGTGATGTACAGAAACGTGTCAGACTACATTTATGAGATAAAAATTTTTGTTAAATTATTTACTACGGATAACAGCTGTCATCCTTTTGATCAAGGCAGTATTACTATCTTTGATTTACAAAAGATTATACGAGTTGGTATAGTAAAGTGATAACAGTACACCTTCTGCTTATTCAACTATTATCCTAAAGATATGCATAGATCAGTGAACATGTATTGTTTCTGTGTTAGATTAATCCAATATCTGCTGACATTAGTTGGAAAAACATTAGTTAATTGAAAAAACTGACATTAGTTAGTTGAAAAAAACTAATGCCTGCAGGTTGCCCAGAAGTTAGCGAGAGAGCAAGAGAGTAAGGCCGGGCAGCCACCCGGAGCGGAGTGGAGTTGAGCAGAGTGGACTGAGCTTGTAAAATCTAAACAATGTCGTTCAATGAAAGGGCGGCCACCGAAAGCGGAGCTGAGTGGAGTGGAGTGAAGCAACATCGCTCGGGTCAACTCCGCTCAGCTTTGCCTCGGCTGAGGTCCGTTCGGAAGCTGACTCTGCTTCCCCCACCACACCACCTTCCCACTGACAACCATAGGACAATGATTCTTGTTCAACAATTTTTGTAACTTAGTAAATGATTTCTGTAAATTTCAATTGTAATTAATATATAAATAAAAATTACCGTAAACCAATTGCTAACTCCTCTTTTGGTCCTATCGCCTTCCGATAATTAGTATCACATGCTGTTATATCATTATATATAATATCGAGAAGTTCGTTAAACTGGTCGTGTGACATTCTGAAATAATTTTTAAATTGATCAGCGGTCAAATCATCAAAAAGAATGTGAAATTCACCACAGTTTGAAATTTAGCACGTCTGACATCGTCGAGGTTATAAACACAACTAAACTAAACTCCGCTTTCTTCTTGCCGCCCCCTAAGTGACTCAGCTCAACTCAACTACGCTCCACTCCACTTCACTCCGCATCTGGTGGCCACCTACCCTAAAGCATCAACTTCACAATTTTCTTTTATAACACTTTCATGAATATGACAGTGTACTTCCATAATACTTTTTTCTGATCTAGGCAAGAAACTATTATATTAATTCAGTTAATATAAGAATGTAATATAAGAACAATTGATTTAAAAATTTTAATTTATTAATTTATATCTGATGATAGCTGAATGCTATTGAAACACTGTAATTTACAAAATAATAAAAATATATTCTTGTAGAAAGTTCTATTGTTAATAATAATATAATATAATAATTTAAAATAAAAATTAATGTATACATAAAAACTATATTGAATAACTATTTGATTTGTCTTGCACATGTATAGTTTATGTTATTATAAAACCGTTCTTATGCAAGTTTTTAATTTACTAATGTCCATTTCACTGCATTATTGGGCAACATCACAGTAATATAAACCAATGTTTATATGTATTGAAAATCTCTGTACTACATATTTTATTGATAATTAAAATCATCTAATTAGAATGTGTTTTATGTCCAAGTGTGCCATGTTGTAAATGAAAAAGATTAGGGTCTGTGATACTATACAAAAAAAATAATACATTTTATTTAACAGCAGAAGAAAGAAAGGTTGGTGGAGCGCACTGTACGTGGCCAGTTCTTGCAGATCACCAATCACCAAACTAGTCCAACCAAAGTGAAGCCACCTGAACAAATGTCACCACGCAGAAACAGCTGGAGATATTTAGCTTTAAACGAGGTAATATTTTAGAAAATAATTTGCCATACTTCTAGCCAGTGTCAGGTGTAGATTGCCAATTGTGTTAATCTGAAATTAATTTGGTTTGTTATAACACTTACAGAACAAGTTATGTCTGAACATTCATTATGCAAGTACAGACACACATTTAACTAAATACAAAATTTCTCCTCCCAAGAGATTAACACAGTTACAAAGCAAGTAATTAGGCTGATTATACAAACAGTTGAGAATCAACACAACATACTCATAAATACGCTTATGAACTATAGTAACTGGCGTTCATCATTGTTACCAGTCACGGATAAGATAAATGTGTCTGTTCCAACAACAATCACTTGGCTACAGATCTGTCTATCCTACCTATAGATCTGAGTTTTGGATGGTAGGCCATTATTGGCTTTGGAATTCGATAGACCTCCATTTGCTCGATACGATGCTTAATTGTTGTTTGTATTCATTATATGGAAAATACAAACCCCATTTTTGACAATACAAAATTTTTTTGACATTTTCACTTTTTGACAGATTTCAGATATTTATATATAGATCTGCATTCTGTGTTAAAATGACATCAGTCTCTCAACTAGTAAGCCCACAGCACGAGGTCAAAAGTTCTGAAATTTGTTAAAAAGGCTTCAGTCACTGACTGACGTCCTTTTAACAAATTATGTTGGTAGTGCTGCTATTGAGGGCCAGGTGTTTGGCTAAAACTGTGTCAGCTGTGTTTTGTTTTACTTCTAGGTTATGTTGTTTACAGCTTTGTTTTTATAAAACATTTGTGAGAATTTAGAGTTTTTAATAATGATTGAAAGCGATAACAGTGAAGTTAATAATACTCCAAAAAAAATGAAAAATTAAAGATCCGAGTGCATAAAAGAGAAACATAATAAAAAAAGCAATTTTAAAAGGTGAACAATACATGAACCATAAAGGAAATGAAGTTGCTGCCAAAAAGCCATTGTTTCCTTGTGGGTAAGTAGAAGGCCTTTTTTTATTAATTTTTATCTGTTCCTCATAACTAATGGTGTTTTCTATGACCGTAATTTAAAAAGTTAATAAATCACTTTGATGTAGTAACCTACAGCAAAGTAATTTTTGTCTAAGCAGGCCTAGCCTATAAGAATACCTGTTTGCTTATTTTTATTATTAAAAGGTCATTTTATCATAGGCCTAATTTTTTTTTTTTAGATGTTCGTGTTCGAGAGATTTCTTGGGGAAGATCGGAGAAGATAATGTGAATGTGAAGAGAATGTGTATGTCTTTGCCAAGTTCCACGATATCAGTACCAAAAATGAACAAGATTTGTACCTTTACGGACTCATTGATGTGGAACAAGTAAATAAACGACGACCACGGAAAGAAAATCCAAGACCCAATAGTGGTTTGTTTAAGTATAACTTGCTACTGGGATTTTCACGTCAAAATCTATGTATGAAAGTTTTTTTATGTGCTTTTTTGGTGTAACGCCTCGAAGGCTGAGACAAATCCGACAGCTCAAACAAGTCAGTGTAACGCCTGAAGACAAACGAGGAAAGGGAATTTCTTTTAGCTTATCGGATGAAACAAAAAGCTAGTTAGAGAGCACATAGGCTCTTTTCCTGTGAAAGAGTTACATTATTCAGGAGAAAAAAACGTTATCCTAATGCTGATTTAAATGTAAAAATTATGTAGTCTCTTTCGTGATAAGTACCCTGACACAAAGGTTAGCTACAGTTTTACTATACTTTTTTTAAAGAAAACTTCAACCTACGATTTGGTCGCCCACAGGTAGACACCTATTGCACCTGTGAGGAACTGAAGCTAAAAATTAAGTCAGCTCATTTGCATGACGCCGCAAAACACTCTGCAGTAGCTGAACTTCTTGTACATAAACGTAAGAGCAAGAAATTCTCGGCCCTAAAATAGGGTAAGAGGTTCAGAGGCCTCTGAAGATGGTAAAACAGAACAAGATGTTCTTTCTATTTCATTTGACTTTATGCAGAATATTTCATTACCCAAGGTCCCAGTGCAAGAACGTTTTTATTTACACCAGCTGACTGTTAATGTATTTTGCATTACCAACATCAAAAACAAAACTAGCTCTATCTACCTTTATCATGAAGGAGAGGCATGTAAAAGCCCTAATGAAGTGTGCTCTTTTGTTTATGACAACTTAAAACAGGTTCCAGAAAATATTAAAGGGTCATTCCATGTCAAGTCACCCAGGTCATGACACCCACCTCCTCAGATTTTGATGAAACTTGACACAATTGATTCTATTACTATCCTGATAACACCTGCAAAATGTTTTTGCTCTATCATTTATAGTTTTTTTTATTAATTTTTTAGTTTTTAATTTGGTGCTATCCGAAGCCTCGGAAATCGCGCCTTTAACGTGCACTCACAACTTTAAAAATTTTTCTTGAAAACTATTCAAGATATCATCATGAAATTTTGCAGGAAGTTTGTATGTTATACCTAAAAGCAGCTAAAAATGCTCTTATTAACCTATTTCAATCCCTCAGAAAACTAAAAATATTTAAATATAATTTTTTAGAAATTTAAGAAACAGGTGTTTTGTTTTACAAAAACCACAATATCTAAAGCCTCAGACATGATAGAATGCTCAAATTTGTTTTAAAATACTCTTAAATATATAGGCTATTAGATAATTAAAAAATATAGTTGTCTTTTTAACATGTTTAATTACTGTGCACAACAGAAGAATATCTTTTAAAATTCAAAAGATGATTGAATACTTACGTTAAACACAATTTATTGTTCAAAATACACATTCAATATTGTGAGTTGTTTGTCTTTTTAATACATGTTAATGCTGATTGAAATACTTTTTCCACTTCATCCAACAGCTTTCAGTTTTTTTTTCACACAATCTTTTTTGAAATAATACATTCTTCCGGTGCCACTTGATTGAGGTGTGTCTACTATACTGATGATGTGTTCCAAAGGCACTATGCACGAATCTTCTCTTTGAGGCCAATAAAAAGATGCAGCTGGTCCTGAAAGGTGGAGAAAAAGAATTTCCGCATCTTCTTCTTCACTGAAGATAGTTTTTACTAGTCCAAAATACCAGTTACCATCATAATTTGCACCCACATAATTATTTGAAGATGGTTGAACACAAACCCAATCAGAAGTTTGATAAGAAAAGATTAGTGCAGGGTTAAGACTATCAGTAGTCCTTCTAATTTCAAGGTTGTTTGTCTGAAGTGGTTGGAAATTATGAAAACTTCTAGTACCAGGAATAGTCCGGGTTGTTGAAAATCGTTTTTCTAGTTCCAATCGTAGTGAATCAGCATCTTTTTTGTCAATAAAGTGAAAGTGAATGTTTTCAATGTTCTTTTCATAATAGTTGTAGACAGCACTTGCTGTCATAATTTGATCTTCATCTGGTAGCTGGAGGCTTGCTTTCCTTAAAATTCTTTTTACCGTTCCTCCTAGACCATCACATATTGATTTCCCATGACTTGTAGCAAAAAACGAGTGTTCAGCTTTCATATTGAAGTCTTTCAAATGCTCAGACAGGTTCTTAAAACTATTCCTGTTTTTATATTGACCAGCACAGCCATCAGTGAAATAATGAACCGTGTCTATTTCTGGATGATTTATTGCCAGCCATTTTGTAATTTCCCTTTGGACATAGTTAACAAAACTTGTGTCATGCTCAAGATCATCACTTACAAAACAATGCTTAGAAATCAAAACATTCTCTGTTTCTTAAAAAAATTCCTACTGGATGAAGAGTACAACCCCCTCTATTCCAATGATAACTTTGGATTTCATTTTGAATGACATATGAATAATTTTCACTAAAATCCATTACTACAATTGCTGTATTGGGTGGTGGGTTTTCTTTCAATCTCTTAAAAGCTGATGACTGCGATTTAGCGACAAATGAATGGGGTATTAGCTTTTCTAGTGATCTGCTCAAAAAGAAATATAGTCCTCTACGCTAATAGATTGTTTTACCATCTCTGCTCTGTCAGTATTCACCCATTGGCTTATTACAATTTCTTCTAAATCATAATCTTCACTTAATTTTTCAGTCAAATAATCGATTAATGCAGTGTTTGCAGGACAGTTATCACAATGGCGCAGCATACAGTTGGAATTTTCTATGTTGTACACAAGCATCTTAATTAGGTCTTTATATGATTCTTCAATTTTGGCAGCATCCAGTAACAGTTTTACATTTTGGTGGATGCAGCAAACATACAGTGTGTGTGCCTGCAGAACCAGCAAGGATACACCATTTAGGTCTCAAACAACAAAATTTTGAAAACCCTACTTTCACATCTGGATATTCCCATTTAAAACAAGAATAGAGTTCTCTCAAGTTACAAAGGATAAGTCTTTTTTGCATGTAAACATTTTTTTTAACACTTACTTTGTCTTTAGCCCCAGGTAACACTCTTGAACTTTCATCATTTTGATAAAAGTCTGTTACAAGTTTAATTGTATTTTCAGAAAGTGTTTTACCTTTTTTGGGATCAGGAATTGCCAAAATACCCTTTTCACGTTTCAGCTTTCTTGCTTGTCGCACAATGTATTCACTCACATTGAATTCCTTCATCACTTCTTCTTTGCTCCAAGATTCTGGAGCCAAAGTCAAAATCTCGATTTTTTGAGATCTCCCAACAGATAAAATCTTTTCTTTCAAAAGACAAATCATCACATCAAAATCCTGTGCCTTTTTAACCATATTGTATCTTCTTCCTCGTCATCAGAACTTGGAATATCATAATCTAGTGCTTTTGAAATTTTGCTTTTCACAGCCTTAGTTACATTATCAACTTTTCTTTTATAATACGACCCCTTACTACGTGATGACAAGGTGTGAAGCTTTATTGGTGTTAAACCTAAATCATCTAGAGCAGTGCTTGTTTTGTGAGAGGGATACATTTCTTGATTCTAATGAATCTAATTCAGTCATGAGTTCATCATCTGTTTCATTCTCAGACTTTTATTTTTATTTTTTCTTCACAAAAGTTACGGCATGTTGAACAAAGCTTTTACCCAGGTTTTATGTAAATATTTTTTGCTATCAATTGTTTTGAAAAACTTAAACTTACACTTCTCAACGATTTTTTAATAGGCTTTTTGTGTTTTTTTAACGGGTCTACACAGATTGTTTGATACTTTTCAAATACGTTTAAAAAGTAGTAGCTGTGATGAGAACAGATATTTTTAAATTCACACAAATTAATTCCAGATCTAAGGCGAATCAAATCTTTTTCTTTGTCACTTAATTCAGAAATACAGTGTAACTTTTTTGAAGGTATGTAGATTGTTTGGAAACAGTCGGATTTTTTAAATAGTCCAATGCTACAGGCTTGAATATCTGCCATGCTGTTTTGCATACTTCACAGCATGTTATGAACAATTTTTTAAGTATTACTCTTCATATAATACTTCCAAAATATTTTAGTTATTGAAGCAAAACATTTATAAAAAAATAATAGTGATATATTATTTTTAGTAATTAGCAAAAAAAAGGGAGTACTTATTAGAGGGTTTTAAACTGTAAACAAACTGCCAGTACTTACAGATTCAACTGAATTATTATTTTGCTAAACATTATGCCACTGATTTGTTATAATATTATTATATACTCCACCGAAATGAGGTGAAGTGAAATATAATGAACACAAATAACAACATTTTATAGTGTAAACTGATGATGAAATTATAATTATAATTTCGAAAAGGCCTTATTTATAAAAATAAAAAAATTACTGATTTTGGTGGAGTATATAATAATACAGTAGAACCCCGTTAGTCCGAAATTCCGGATAATCCGAACCACCTCCAGGAACCAAATAGGCAAGGAAAGCTATAAAAACAACTGCAGATTTCATGAAGTGACAAATGATTTCATTACATTTCTAATAAAATGGTTACATTTTGCAAAATCAGTAGAAAATAATACTAACCACTGTAATACGTATTAATCAGTAGGCCTACAATTACTGGAATAAAATTCTTAAACAAAACTACAAACTACAAAAACAGAATTAAATTATTGTACTGTACAGTACTTAGATTACAGTTTCTATACTTTATTAACAGAATTTCCAAATAAACACTTCAATATTAACACTTCACTTATTCACTGGTTGCACAAAATCAGTTATTCTCTGCTGGCGTAAAGACGTGAATCTAGCAGACGACACAATATTCCACCAGCGTCTCATGAACATGATGTCCGCCGCTGTAGCGTTGGCATGCTGCTCCACATACTGCAGGGATATTTCCAGCGCCTTTGCTGCTTCTGAATGTGAAATGAGATGTTCTGAATCATCGGCTTCATCCATCACATCAGAATCTTCGTCGAAGTCTTGTCTGATCAGGGAAACGATTTCCGTATCTGTCAAAACTTGGTGGTCTTCCGTGTCAGCTGCCACCCACTCGTTCACATCTGTTTCATCTGCTTCTTCACAAAAGGTGTGCTAACCATTTTAAGTAACGACACTGTGGTGACCATCGCGTTTCACCATCGTGTAACACAATCGGATCGTCACCCTCTTTCCAACGAAATATTTCTATACCGTAAAATGAACATCGAACCCTGTCCAGTTCATTTATGTAATGAAAGCCTGCGGCAAACATAACGGTTGGACTGATGAAATGCACAGGCCATGATGTAAAGGTTTTCAGTCTCTCGTTTTCGACTTCAAAGTCAGGCGTCAAATCTAATCCGCACATGTCGACAGTGTTGACAACAATGAGTTGTTACACCGACGTTCACAAAATGTATACGATAATGTTGGCTTCACGTAATTCCTCCACAACGGAGATGATTTCGTTGCCGTGTCCGGTGTGACTGGCGCGTTTTGAACTTACCAGCAGTCTCAACTGTTCAACCAGTTCGTTGGGATCGTTCCAGTGTACGTAATCGATACCACGTCCGCTTTATCTTTTAGTGCACATGAACTATGTTTCCGCTTACCAACCATTTTTATACAATACGCACTTAAAAACCAACACTGAAAACGTATGTAAGTTGGAATGCACACACAACGTCTCAGACTGACAGGTGTCTCACTACTGAAAGCAAGGCCACGAGAAGAAACAAACAAGAGTGGCGGAAGTGGGATTACTAAGAAGCTGCCATGAGTCATAGTAAACAACAATACCGCACTAGAAAGCCACTGAACGTCAGTGTCAATACTGTTCACCTTATAGCTGGTTACACACACGGCGGATTTTCTGTGGCGGACAATTGACCGTCGCCGCTCACAGAAATCTAGCGTTTACACACAGGGCGGTAAAATCTCCGTCGCCGTCGTACGAGTCAGGTGACTGTTGGCATCGAAGTTTATTTTGTTAGTTGCTATGGCAACCAGAATGTTTTAACATGATAATTTTTTAGGCTGGGGGTCATTCCACAAAAATTTTACGCTTCCACACGTTCGATTCCACACGAACAAAACAACTCTAAACGGTAGAAAAACCGCTGTGTGTGTAAACGTGCATTTGGTCGCATACGCCACTACTTGGACGGTGACGGTAAAACTACCGTCGACTCCAGTGGCAGTCGGCGGTTGCACAGCAACCGCCAATGGCAAATTGACCGCGCGTTTATTTTTCCGTTTAATGTGTAAGCTCTCATTTACTTCAGTGCGCTACTGTTGGAACGGCGGCGACGGTCAATTGTCCGCCGCAGAAAAATCCGCCATATGTGTAACCAGTGTAACTGTACTGTATTACAGTACTGTACTACGTAATATTTTATGAAATATTCAACTCTTATAAACCGTAAAATGCATTCGTTGAATAAAAAACGGGCATATATGAGTTACATATAAGTTAAAGACCATATTTAAATCAAATAAATAATTATAATTATTTAATAATAATTATTTCGGATAATCCGAATTTTTGCCAATCCGAACCGGCCCCGGTCCCAATTAGTTCGGACTAGCGGGGTTCTACTGTAACTGAATTATTGTTAAAAAAAACATCCATGCCCTACTTGTACACTCAAATTTACCTTTTCTTCAAAACACAAAGTAAACTAAATAAGTTTATATTCACACGAATTTAAATTATCTTCAAAACCCAAAGTAAATTTAAAAAAGTTTATATTATTACTGCCTCAATAACACTTAACTTAAAAACATTAATTTAAACAATCTTTAACTAGGAAACAATTAGTCACTGTAGGTATGTCCTCACTTAATGAAAGATAGGAACAACTGCACTAATTCAACTGTAGAGAGGAGCATGTCACCACAGGAAAAGAGCCTGTTGAGACAGGCTTGGTGAGTCATGTAAATTATCAGCAGCACAGCTGAGCTGCTGATAATTCACCAAATCAGAGTACTGCGATTAAAATCTGAGTACTGAGCTTTTAAATATTACTTTTAGTTACCCTCATTATTACATTTCAAATTTACTAGTATATCTTTGAGTTGTTTTTATGCAGTAGGTACTGTAAGACTTTCCCCTAATGTTTATAAGGTTGTAAAAGTTATAAAAAATAAAAAGCAAATTAAATTTTAACTTTCCCACGGACTACCTATATAAAAGCAGTATAGTTTTTTTAGATAGGCCTATATAGTTCTTTATTTTGTATTGTAATTAAACATGTTAAAAAGCCAACTATATTTTTTAATTATCTAATAGCCTATATATTTAAGAGTATTTTAAAACAAATTTGAGCATTCTATCATGTCTGAGACTCTAGATATTGTGGTTTTTGTAAAACAAAACACCCGTTTCTTAAATTTCGAAAAAATTATATTTAAATATTTTTAGTTTTTTGAGGGATTGAAATAGGTTAATAAGAGCATTTTTCGCTGCTTTTAGGTATAACACATAAACTTCCTGCAAAATTTCATGATGATATCTTGAATAGTTTTCAAGAAAAATATTTTTAAAGTTGTGAGTGCACGTTAGAGGCGCGATTTCCGAGGCTTCGGATAGTGCCAAATTAAAAAATTAATTAAAACAAAATTATAAATGATAGAGCAAAAAAATTTGCAGGTGTTATCAGGATAGTAATAGAATAAATTGTGCCAAGTTTCATCAAAATCTGAGGAGGTGGGTGTTAAATTAATTTTTTATTGGGTGATTTGACATGGAATGACCCTAAAGAGGTCCGTATTTTTTCGGATAATTGTGCTGGACAAAAGAAGAACGTTGCTTTAGGTTGATTTTTGTTGTTCTTAACTGATACCAAAAGGTTTACAAAGATTCAACATTTCTACCCTGTCAGAGGACATAGTTATTTGCCTTGTGACCAAGACTTTGGGCTTATTAAAAGGTTGCTCCGTAGAACTGGGATATTCAGCTTACATGAGATAACAAACTCATGTAAAATGATAGTAAAATGCAGCAAACCTGGAAAATTTATTGTGAAGGAGGTTCAGGCTTCTGAGATTTTGGACTTCAAAGGTTGGTGGAAGGCATTCTATAAAAACACACGTTTCTCAAGAAACTAAAAAGAAACCCAAAGATGAAAAAGTTAAATTTGATATTTCAAGCTTGTATAACCTTTGTCTTTGAATCAAAATTGAAAGGGTACATAAAGGCCTATACAACCATCAACGGCCTGAACTGCCAAACGTTTTTGATGTCTTCAACCAAAGGCACGGTGACTCCAACCCAGCCTACCCCAAGGGTAAGGTTGGAATTAAGTTAGGGAAAATAACCGACATCGAAAAAGTCATTCATTATGTCCCTGATGAGCACCGGGAATTTTATAGTATGATTTTAGAGTGCCCAGTTCAGAGTGATAACGCCTCAGCCAACAATGATGATTAAAAACTTTAATGAAACATGTTATTCTTATGATCAAGCCATTAATATGTCATGTGTACTACATTTTGTAATTTTTTATAATAAACTATCTTATTAATAAGCCTAAGTAAAATGTTTTATTCCATGAAATCTTTGAAATTTGTTAAAAGTCACAACTTTAAAAAAATGTATAGCTTAAAATGTTTTTACTTAAAAAAATCAAATTTTACATGAATGCATTTCTGAATAACTTATTTTTACGTGAAAAATAAATATATATATATATATTGCCTATAGATATGGCAATAAACAGTTTTTTCTTGTTTTACGAAAGTTTGGTTGTGTTGACTGATGCCCTTTTAACAAATTCCGATTCATATATCTTACTTTATTCTTTTCTCCCAGTAACTTATGCTTGGTAGCTGTATGCCAGTGTTGAAACTATTGTAAAGCTTCATTATATTTATTTATTATAACGAGAATAGTATCGAATCATGTAGAACAGCTGAGAACATTTTCCACCCCCGCCCCATGTGGCAGGTGTTGCCTCAGTCAAGGCTGCGCACAAGTAGGTGTTCTAGTGTGTACAAGAACTCTTGAGACACGCAGTAAGGAGGGAAAACTATACTGAACCCCTACTTATATGGCTACCTATAAAAAGCCATAGCAGCCGGGTTGTCAGCTCAGTTACGTGAGCGATTTTCCTTAGCATGGATTGAGTGTTTGTCGAAGTGAAGTGTTATTGTGTTAATAATTGTGTGGAACTCTATTATTTGGCATTATTATTGTGTGTGGAGAAATCTAACTTGAATTACTGTACGAGTTGATTACCAATTATTAATTGTGATAATTAAACCCGATTATTAGTGATTTCATTGGTTTCTTGGATTTTATTTTCCACTGTACCGTATGATGATCAGTTAGACCGTTGTAACATTATTAATATTAGCTTCAACAGTTTTTTTTTCTTTCGTATCGGCCATCTAAGGACTACACGCCAGTGTCAATTTTTTACTCTTTGTTCTTTTCTTTTTTCCAATATTTTTTCATATTCTCACTGTCCCTTCATCCTATCTTCAGTCCACTTTGAACCTGCATTTTTATCTCTCCTACCCTGGACTCCCTCCATTTTCAACACTTTTGCCCGAAAAACGTCTCTGTCAATTGCTTCTTCTGCGTGTATATTATTTTTTTCTAAATCCTTTTGGACTTTTTTAATCCAACTTGATGTTGACTTCTTCCCCCACAGATATCTGAAGATTTGCCTTCAACAGTTTTATTATTTAAATTTCTTTTTGGTACCACATATCAATTGAAATTTATTAATTTTATGATCTATCACAGGTAGATCCCGTGTGTCATCAAACGTAGTCCTGTGGAAAGGCATTGCCAGCAGATATCGTACAAGCTATTATTCCATGTTGGGTCAAGCCTGTTGTAGTGACTTTCATGATAGGGTAGGGAACTACCTCTAGCATGTACAGTAAATTATTTAATTTATAGTACATAATTTATTATGCCATTTGCTGGCTTACACCTTCCATCAGTGAACTAGTTGAGGCGTCTGAACAGTAGTTAATAGGTTTTAAATGTAATTCATATAGATTCTAATATTCAAAATTCCTTTTTCAAATTCTTCCGTTTTTAAAAAAAGGAGATAGGCTATGATTTGGACACAGTGTAGCAAATCTATGTGTGATATTTCTACATACTTGCTAATATAATTAAGCAGTAGTATATGTTGACCATTTTGATGTATGTTAAGATTAAATGCACCAGTGAGACATATACTGTACCTGTTTACAGGTTTGTACACGTACACGCATAGACCAGAAGGTTTAGTTTATGACATGTAAGAAACGTGATGTGAAACACACATATATAAAAAACAATTCTGCAACAGATGTATTGGATGTGATTACATCTTCATCACCTGCTTCTTCTTCTGCACTACAAGGATTAGGCATGTGCCTGTTCCGTCCTCACAAACTT
This sequence comes from Magicicada septendecula, assembly GCA_034769895.1. Lineage (NCBI taxonomy): Eukaryota > Metazoa > Arthropoda > Insecta > Hemiptera > Cicadidae > Magicicada > Magicicada septendecula. The sequence continues at coordinate 113,047,893 of CM068370.1, forward strand.
ACGACCATCGTTTTCGTGGTCTTCCTATATCTCTTTTCCCTCTTGGGTTGTAGTTAAGTATTTTTTCGGGTATTCTCCCATTTCCCATTCTATTTATGTGCTGTTTTCATCTGTTTCATCACCTGCACAACTGTGAATTAATCTATAATAAAAATAAATTATATAATTTGCTAATTCAGAAATAAATAATGGATATTTTTATCAGAAGATCCTTCTGACTTATCACCATATGGTGTTATGCTGTGTGGCTGATTACACAGAACTTCAGTCTTCTCCCTTTCTTCTTTCCTACCACTGTTCCACCAAAAATACAGGGTTATTCCAAAAGAATGAACACAATATTTTATTAAGGAAAAGTAATTTAAAATTCCAACCAAATCACAAGTATTCTATTCTCAATCAAGTTTTATTTCCTGTCTTACAAGTGTTCAATATGGCCACCAATTGCAGCACAGACAACATCAACAAGGCGATATGAGAATTCTTCCCAGATGCATAGCAACATATCACGATACACTGAGTTGATCGCTGTTAGAGGCAGGACGATGTAAATTGAACACTAGGGCCTCGATGCGCAGTAGACAAACACCTCGTTGCGAGGCTAACAAAATTTCATTCACTTCACACATGTGCAGAACAGTTTTGTGCAGTGTTTCATAGCGTGAACATCAGCTACAACAAGACTGGCGAGAATAACGGAAGCATGTGTGTGACAGAAAGGAAAATAATATGGAAGTTGGACAGTGAACGTTATATCGTTGTCTCCCCTCTCTTCTCTCTAGATAACTTAATTATCTTAACAAGGTTAACTTAATAATAATAATTAGTTAATAACCTTGTCCTTAGACACAACACAGAAGACGTTCACCTTAGAGAACTCTCTTTCATGCTCAACTTTTTCATGTGGACGACTTGTTCCCCAAATGTGCAAATTGTGATGATTGACTGTGCCATTCAAGTGAAAGGTCGCTTCATTACTGAAATTAAACATGAAATGAAGGTTTCGTCTTCCATCATCTCCAGCATCGAATCGCAAATTCCACTCGCTTCCTCTTGTTGTTATTGGTAAACAACTGCAGTTTACCAACGAGCTGCAGTCTGTATAGTTTCAAATGCAGACGTCTTCTTACCACATCCCAGAGAGTGGGTTGTGGGATCGCAAGCTCATGGATTTGTGGACTTCCATGGGATCCGCTCAAATGGAACACGAATTCTCTTCATTTGTTCCTCTGAAACTCATGGTAGTCCTGGACTTTTCTCTTTCCACATACAACCACTCTCTTCAAACTGTCAAAACCACCGTCGAATGTTCTTCGGAGAGGGCAGATTAATATTAAATCGAAAAGCACGCTACACTGTGACAACCGATTTTGTTTTCTCGAGAATGCAGAACGCCGTTGCTTTTGACTAACCATTTCGAGTGTAAACAAATACACAAGCGTTGCCTAGGAAATGACGCGACTACAGTGTGAGAGATATTATTTAATATTGGAATTATATAGCCAAATACAGTTAGACAACACGTTGATTAGAAAAGACTTTATTCGTAGAACTAACCTTGATAGAATACATACATCCGTTATAACAATAATAATACGCGCATGTGTATTGTACATACATTGTTTAACCATATTTAAATTGACACATATATATATTTGACATACAGCACTCGTGAGGCAGCTATTCAAAACTTAGAAACCTCCTCTTTCGAATGGTCAGTGACTCATTCCATGACAATGCTTGAGAACTGAAAAATTGCGTCATGAAATCGGTTCATTCTTTTTGAACACTTGTAAGACAGGAAATAAAACTTGATAATGCGTATAATACTTGTGATTTGGTTGGAATTTTGTATTACTTTTCCTTAATAAAATATTGCGTTATGAAATCAGTTCATTCTTTTTTAATAACCCTGTATATTGTTTGCAGTCCACTGGCCCTCAGCGTGTATAACTCTATATATTCCTTTTTCCTTCCACCTGCTTCTGCTACCTTGATCATGGGTCTATTTTCTCAAGACATGTCTCTGAGCCATAAAGTATAAAAGTTCTCATAAAACGTTTCACTAGTCTCTTTTTCAAATCCAAATTCATTTAGTACATAATTCTTTCTTTCCTATTGAATTCTTTCTACTCTAAAGGTATTCTACTCCTGATATTTTGTTTACTGGTCCACTTCTTAGTCAACATGCTACTTACTTCTGAAACTTTTTTTCTCTTAATTCCGTCTTATTACTATGTTTACCTGTTTAAGCATCTCCAATTACTTCTCATTATCATTATAAGTAACACACCTGTCTTATAGTAAATGCTAAGTTTATATTACTTCTGAGTTGTGTCATGCTACTTACTTCTGAAACTTATTTTCTCTTAATTCCGTCTTATTACTACGTTTACCTGTTTAAGCATCTCCAATTACTTAATTCTCATTTTCATTATAAGTGACACACCTGTCTTACAGTAAATGCTAAGTTTATATTACTTCCGAGTTGTGTATTCAGTAAACACTTAACAACCATTATACTTTTACAGAATGAGAAAACATCAAATTCAAATGAAAAAATGATGTCATGCCCTCGTTGCCGGAATCTTGCTCATGATCCACGAAATGGAATGCCGGCAAAATGTTTTCGCATTAGCTGTCAGTACGAGTTCTGCAGTATTTGCAAAACAGAGTATAAAGCAGGGCATACATGTGTTCTGTTGTCTACACCACGGTCTCGTAAGTACACTCCAATCGGTAGTGCTGCAAGCAAGCGTAACCTTCGTAGGCTATAACATCAAGTATATTAAGGCATCAACTGTGATATAAACGTACATAATATTCTAAAAGTAATACAGCTTGCCTTATTTCCTACCGTTTTATGTGAAGGAAACCTGTTGGCAAAAGAAAACATCACTTCGAATTCCAACAATTATGTTAATACCATAATGTTTACTATTAATATATAAGTTATTCTCTTTTTGTATTGTATATAATTTGTTTCTATATGTTATACTGAACAGTTCTTTTGTAATTTGTATAAACACGTTTATGTTGAAATAGAGATGTTCAGTATTGTTGTTTTTTTAAGTATTTTAAATGTCACAGTTTGAAAAAGTATTATGAATACACAGATCTTAAAACAGATTTAACATATAATACATAAAACTGTAATACATAATCTGCAGTACTGATACATAATCTCGTATACATGTGTTCAGTGTTTTAAACTAAGCTCTCTGTATTTTCTTGTGTTCACATTGTCCAAGTAAAAACATTGTTTTTAACAGATCCATGACATTAATCTATAATATATATCAGATAAATAGTGTTAAGGTTTTACTTCAGACTTACTCAATAATGTAGTAGGGTGGAATTTTATTTCTGAAGCAAGTGCTAAGAAGTTAAAAAGAAATAAACACAAAATTATTAATTTAATATAAAAAATAAAGCCTTATGTATAAATGGAAACCATTTACAAATGATGTACAAAACTGTTGTCAGATTGTGTGGAAAAATAGCAAATGAACTGTTAGTTGGTTTAAAACGTGGATGTTTACTCTTTTTGCATGTAATTTCTCAGGTACAAATTTTTATAATATTGAATCTCTTAGCAATAATTGGCATCTTATACCACAGCAATAAGTAAATATTATTTTCAATGTTACGGATATCCTAATGAATATACATTTGTGCTGAATGTGAAAAGGTTTGTACATACAATTGTAAAAAAATCTTGTGTTCAAAATTCTCAGGTTTGTGAATAGTGTAAATATAATATAATAAGCATAATATAATATATTATAATATAATAAATATAATATAAGAAACTAGCATAAGAGAGTAGTGGTAAGTGTATAATATAGCATAAATTTATGGTCTGCACTTTTGAACCCAGTGAGGCATAATTTCAAGAAAGTTACCATTTAAAAGTTTATTCTCTATTTAAAATTATTTATTAATGGTTCGAAAAATTCAGAAGTGAAATGTATTTCATCAGTACTTGTGTAGTATGAATTGGCTTTTTAAAATCACAGTGCCTTTGTGCCCTTAATAGCATTTAACAACGACAACAAAACTGCAGTTTTATTCTTTAACATATATTTTTCTTTTTTCATGTCTTTTGACTTTCATATTTTTTTCTTTCATATATTTTTAAATGAAACATATTTTCATTTACATCTTTTCTTAACATAGTACTGGTTAAAATAATACAAATAATGTTTTTTTTAAAGGTTGTAATCTTTGTACGTGACTGCAAATGATAGAACAAAAATTCATAATATGAGAATGTTAAATGTTCTTATAAATATCTTCAAGTATAGCTTTAAAATTTTAAGCAGATGTCACAATATACTTTTTTATATTATACACAATATACATAAGACTGATTTTATAATGGTTTAGACAAAGCGATTTACTAGGCACATGCATTTATCTGCTGTGATTTTTTTAGTATCTTACATGAAGGTTTAATGTGAATAGCTCTTCTAGAACAATTAAAACAAAGAAACATTCCTTTAGTACCTGTATTTTGTATATTTATATTGTATTTCAATTTATGAGCCAGTACGCTGTGTTTTCACTGCTCTTTAGAAAAATTGTAGTGTTTGATTGTAAACATTTTCCAGTATTTGAAATACATTCTTTTTACATTTAAATATTATGTATTGTCATTCTTACCTTTGTCTAGTCTCTTTGATGTAATATTGTTTTCCACTATGACTAGAATTCCTCTGACTATTTGTCTTGCTTTGAGTGAATGTATCCTACCCCTTTGTACACCCTTTCACAGTGGGCAGAAATAAAGCAACCTGTGGTGCCAAAATTGAAACCATTCGTGTGCTTGTGTAGTAAGCCACAGCCACTTCCATTAGGCTGACTAGGGTGCGGCACTTTGGGGGAGGGGGAGCACAAACTTTTAGCTAAAAAATAATAAAATTTTACAGCTAAATGTAAAATTGGTAATAAATTACAAGGATAAAAATATGAGTTCATTTTGAACACAGGCGCCTGTTTGCGAGAAATTTTAGTAAAACTACATAAATAATAGAAGTGCTTTCCAAACTGTTTTCTCCGGTTATGAGTCATCGGCGGTCGGCGCTCATAGAACTATGCCGGATCAGGATCAGACATTTCCTGATGAGTGTGTGCATTTAGCTGTTTTTAAAAGACTACCTGTCAACCCAGAACAAGAAGGAGAAGAAAAGAAGAAAAAGCAATCTGAAGCAAAACCATTGTTGAATTTTTTTGAAAACGTTTAACTTAGAATAAGTGTTTCCTAATGTTGAGATAGCTTTGCGCATTTTCCTTACTATGCCCGTCACTAACTGCAGTGGCAAAAGATCTTTTTCAGCTTTGAAGAGGGTGAAGAATTATTTACGCTCAAATTTGCACCAGGATAAACTGACCAGTGTAGCCCTCTTGTTCATTGAAAGTGACTTTCTGCAAGGACTTGATTTCAGTGAGGTGATTAAAACGTTTGCTCAATCTAAAACGAGAAAAAAGAATCTAGCTTGAACTTTACATGGTCTTAACAAATCCACAAGATATCTAACTGATTGTCTTCTTTGTGTAAATGACATTAAATGTACCCTTAATAAAACTGTTATAATTCTGTGTAACGTTTTAATTAACTAAAAAACCTCCTAATTCGCCCCATTACATCTGTAACTACTTAGTTAATTTTTTCCTTATAAAAGCCATGCAAACTACAAATGGTTGAAGGTGTAACTCTAAAACAATCTCTGAAAATTGCCTCAGTTTTCAATTCTTGAGACTATTTCCAAAAACAGTAAGAAATTTGAAATATTCGTAACTAAGAAATATATTGTAGGGTGTTTAAAGCGTCATTCAGCCCCTTGGAAATACATGTAAGAGTAGCCTAGCCTAGCCTTGGTGAGGGGGGGAGCTAAAATATAATTAGCCTAGGGCGCCAAGATACCTGAATCCGGCCCTGATCACAATAACACTCTAAAACAGCAATCCACGCTAAGTCATTATGCACGTCAACCACACACAAAGCCTAAAAAAAATCTATCAAGTGATGAATATGATAGAAACTCAACAAATATATTGTATTACAATGGATCCCTTTATAGATTAGAATAACAGGAAACAAAGCAACATATGACCTGGCAATGACCATGGCAAATATTACATCAGCCACGTGCATACCTACAGCCATTTATGTAGCTACAGTTGCAATTAGCTAAGAAAAGTGTTGAAAACAAATAAAATATCTCTGCTCAACAGTCCGTTAAGGGCCAAGGCACACCGTGCGACTTGTGTTTAGTGTGATGGTTGTATGGCTAGTACAACACGTCGCCAGCCGCTAGTTGTAGTATCCGAAAACAAAAATTGAAAGAAAAACGTAGTGGGGCAATTTAACACAAATCTAGTAAAGTCACTTTTGCTTCTTTCTGTCTTGACACTATCCACAACTTCTCACCTCAAAAAAATTAATATCTGCAAGTCAAGAATGTTGGGTAGACAAGTCAAGTTAATCTGGTATGAACCTAACTCTTTCGAAAATCGATTCCGTCGCCCACAACAAGACGGACAGCGCTACCAGGGGCAACCTCTGAAGAAGCTTTTTAAAAGTGAAAACCGGTTCAGGTTGTACGGTAAAACTTTGTTTTTACTCATAAAAAACTGTGTTCCGAGTCGTTAGTGAAATAGTTGTATTTAGTTAAGTCATGGGCAACGAAATCCAAGAATCTAACTCTGTAATCTGGATAAAGAACACCTTGCCTACTGCCCAAAACTTATATAAACTTTACAACCTTCCACATAAGTCAGTCAGTTGTAATTAGAACCTTAACATTATATCATGAGAACCAGTTATATTAGGATGAAAGAGAGCTGATGGACAGGGTCTAAGCTACCCATAAACAACACTTTTTTACCTTTTTAGTGCTGCAACTTATTTACGACTGTACACTTATTTTGGAAACATTCTGATGTCTGCCTGGTATATTAGCTGGAGACTGCTCTCTAAGTAAATCGTGTTACAAACGTCTACATATTAATCGTCATGAAAAAGGCAAAACTAAACTTGTTACAAAAAGTGTATACACTGTTGTTACCTGTTTTGAATGATACAAATTAAATTAGTCTTTTCTGAATTGTTTTGTATCATAAAGTGTAGGCTAACATCTGACAAACTTGCATCTGCTGTGTTCTATGTGTTTTGACATAAATCTGTTATTTTTCATAATAATAACACAGTTGATTTTGTCTTAAGAGGAAGTTTTATTTGTCTTGATACAAAAGGAAAAACATTTTGTATACACCTTTAAATAGTCTCTACATTAGAGGTGGGCTAAACTGTTATTTTAAAATACTAGGTATGAAAATACCTTTCCAAAAAAATAACAGGTACAAATACCTGTTATTATATACTATATATACATAACCTATATTATCCTTTGTAAGTAACTCGTTTTGAGGTTCCTGCAGGTCTCCTATGTAATATCTTCAAATAAATACACTGCAAGTAGGTTTATTTTCACCTAGGTAAATGTATTAATATATTAATAAACCTACTTGCTATGTATTTATTTGAAGATATTGCATAACCTATACTATATAATTTGTTATAAGAAATAAATTGAAACTAAAAGTATGAACAGTGTTACTTTACACTATGACTTTATTAAACTATTACTGTTTAAATGAAAATAAGAAACAAGAGAATTTATAGGCCTATCTCCCTTTGGGAATACCAATTTAAGTTTTCACTAGTAGTAAACAAACTAACATTGGTTAGACAAATCAGTTGCGAAACTCGGGGCAATTAAATAATTTAGAGTAGGACTACACATAATACCACAAAAAATAATGTGAAAAAACATCAGAAACGTATAATAAAAACATAACAGTAAGCCACAAGAGTGAATGAAAATAAACAAAATTTTACAAATAAAAATAAAAAAACAAATTGCAATAAAATAAATATAAATACATAAATAAAAACTTATAAATAATAAGCAACAACAAAAGTAAATTAAATGCATTACAGATATTTAAGGAACAGGACTAGATAAAGTGCATAAATGTCCATTACAACAATCTCATCATTTACGTGAGATGTGTAGTGAAGTTAAAATCACATTAATAAAAAGTATAATATAGCTTATCAACATCAGCCACTCTATAGGTTATAACTCAATATAATTAAATACAACTATTTCACTAACGACTCGGAACACAAAGTTTTTTTGAGTAAAAACATAAAGTTTTACCAACCGATTTTAGTTACAAGTTGGTGACTAGTATAATATATAATTTATTAGCATATAATCTGTATTATATATCTGCATATCACACGAGAATAAATGTAACAGCAGGATGAATTATTTCCTTTATTAAAACCAGCTTCGTCTCTTTGCGCAGAATGAAGTATACAGGACGAAAAAGTGGCTCGTACTATAGTTCCTACTCGAAATATGCTTGATATTTCCTGTTCCTAAAATACTAGGTGTTCCTAAAATACTACTGTTCCTCTGATACGCTTAGTATTTTGTGTAACGGTGATACCCCTAGTATTTGAAATACCTAGTATTTTAAATACGCGTTACTGGCTGTTCCTTGCGTTCCAGCAATATTTTTGTACGCCTAGTATTTGGCCTTGGCGTATTCGTTTACGTGATCTTGCGTACTTTTGTGTGTGTGTGTAGGTGCGTAGGGGGTGTGCCTCGACTCGGAACAGCGTCGCCGCGAATAACAGGTATTTCAACTTTTCAGTCACTGTTACATCCGTTCCACAAAAATATTGTTCCAAAATACCTGTTACAGGTATATCGGCCTACCTCTACACTCTACATGTTATACAGTAATCACATAGCCGTGTTAGATTTTTCAGTGATATAACATTTATGATAGTAACAGCGAGCATTTTAAGAGTGGTGGATGTATGTCTATTTTTGTGAAATTATTTGGGAGAAACAGGATGGTTGATATTGAGGTAAATCCCACCAATAATAATGTCTTGAATTAATGTTGTATAAAGGCTTAAAATGTCTTGAATTTCCCAGCACGAAATGTCTATTTCTTTAACTTTCTTGCAGTATCCTATCCAATCAACTTCTGTTATGGGCATTATTGTTTAGTCAGTTATTTCAGTCAATTATGTGAAATTAAGACTTCTTTCACAGTTGAAATTCGTTATATAACATTTCCCTTTGGTCAAGCAAGTTTTATAATATCCGTATATCACGTACACAGAAGGTCATAAAACAGTATGGTCTTGCTTGATAAAAATTGATCAGTCTTGTTAAAAATATTATATTGGCTGAAACATTACAGTCACTAAAACTGATATGGGTACATATGTGAGTGGATGACAGACTACATTGTGTCTGTAAAGTCTACATTGGGGCAGAGATAAGAAAAGATGCAATAGTAACAGCTTTTCCCTGCCCCTCACCCTTCAGCGTTGTCGCACGTTACACTTGGTTATGCGTAGACAAAGGCTGGGAGGGGAGGTCTGCTGCAAACACTGGCAATACCGCAGTGGCCTCGAAGCTTATTATGATACGTCTCACATAATAACAAAATGTACTTATGCAAAACAACCTTTCAAAACCCTTCTGCTTCACTTCACATATAGAGAACTAAAGAGCTCTGTAGATAAGGTTACGCAGAATTTATATTGTAAAAGGTGAAACCAGATTAAACAACCTGGATTTTTTTGTTTTCTTCAAAAATTAAATTTTTCAAAGCATCATTTGGTTAAGGTTGTAACTGAAAGGATACATTTAAATTACTCCCCTACTTTCCAGTTTCCACAACCAAATATAATTCCTTTCATATAGAACAGCACTCACTACACATGATATACAGTCAAACTTCCTCATATCAAAATCCTCCCTTTTTTTTTCAAACAGAATTAACACTGTTGCGTCCTCTACAGAATTTTTTTTTTTTTATCTGATGAGCTGTGAAGCTTGAAAGCACTAATTGGAATAATTTTTCTATAATGGTGTGCAACAGTGTTAATTCTATTTGTGATTATAACGACTAACACAACTTTCTTAATTAAAATTTTTTCTGTATGCCATACAATTTTATAAATGCATGTATAATCCACCACTTGCATATAACAAACTTCAAACCTAACAATAGCAAAATTAAAGAAAGTCTTACTGTTAGTTTCTATATATAATATCACTAAAAATTTGAAGTCCACAAAACTGTGTTCACATCTTTGTCAGAAATACAAAATACTGCAAGTATATTCTGAATGATAAAATAACTGCTTTTCTCATTTGTAGATATATTTTGTTTTGCAATAATAATGAGAAAATCAATCACCTGGATTCCCACTTGGTTTTTACAGTTGGCTACTCTAAAGATCCAGTATCATCATCATCATTGGCTAGACAGCCCATTGTGGTCCCTGGTCTTTTTCAGAAGATTTCGCCATTCTTCTCTATTAATAGCCACACTCTTCAATTTTCTAATTTCAAGAGTACTGATGTCCTGACTCACCCCGTCCATCCATCTCAGTTTTTGCCTTCCAACTTTCTTTTTGCCCTTTGACTTTGCATAAAACATATTCCCAACAACTCTGCTTTCACAAGCCCATTTCAATATTTTTAATTTAATACAGGTGACCACATCAGGTCACCATACCAGGTCAGGTCAGGTAAAGATCCACTATATCTACTCAAAAAATGTTTACCTAATAGAATAGGTTGTGAAAATTGTATTGTGTCTATTCCAAGAAAAAGCTTTTTATTCTGGATAACGGCTTAAATGATTTGTGTTAGATAAGTTAATTAATGTTTAAAAGTAAATGCTATGGTGTCACGATTTTAAATAGATTATATTCCTACTTGTAACTCGTGTATGGAACATAGTACTTCCCACTGTGAAATAGAGGTAGAAAAAGAGAAACGTAGAATCATTTGATGATGTTACTGAGAAACAGAATCAATCAGGTTGACAATGAAGCCGTTCTTAATACAGCATACAAAGGAAGAGATATATAAAAAAATATAAGTGAAAGAGATGAATGTATTGGCCATGGTATATCGTATGATGGAATTATCAAAACAATAACTGGGCATAGTATTCATGGGGAGTGATACATTGGAAGACTACTATATACATCAAATTATGTATAACGTAAATTGCAATTTGTTTGAAGAAATGAAGTAGAAGGCTCAAAATCAATTCATATGGAGTACAGCTAACAACCAATCTATGGATCGAGGATCCATAGATGGATCTACAGTAATACCCAGCTTAGTGCTGATTCGTCATAGTGCTTTTGGGACAACTAGCAGGGACAACTGAGTTTTATTTAGTTCAATATATACAGTTTATTATTTACTTAAGTACTAAGTATGTTATTTTTATGTATTATTATTGCAAATTTTTCAATTTCTCAAATCGCCAATCATGTCGGGATTAAAGCCTGATCCTGTAAATAAGATTCAAAGAAAAAGCATCAACTTTGGTGTAAAATTATAACTGTTTTAAGACCATTAGAATCTGGTGAGCATCAATTGGATGTAGCCAGTTCATTAGATTTGGTACCATCAACAATTAGGAAAAGTTTTTAAAATTCTAAAAAAATAAAAACATCTGTATCGCCATCAACAAAATTATCTCTTACTAACTAAAATAATTTAGTCAAGAAGCAGTGTGCTTGAAGATATTAAAAAAAGACTAAGCATTTGGGTTGATGATCAAATGTAGCGTAACATGCTGATAAGTCAGCTTACCATCATGGAGAAAGCGAGAAGTATTTTTACTTACATTCAGGGTGAAAAAAGGAGACAAACCAGAAACATCTGGAGTTAGTAAAGGATGGTTTGATCAGTTTTAGAAGCGTTCAACTATTCACAACTTAAAGTAATAGGTGAATTACTAGCGTAGATTTTCAGGCTGTGTTATAATTTATTAGGTTACGTTTTTTTCATTCCGTTACGGTTCAATGAAAAAAATGTAGGCTACGTTTTTTTCATTAGGCTTAAGGTTTTCAGAATGTACACATGTACTGTTCAAGTAACTAAATTATGTTTTTCTATTATTATATAATGTTTCTAATAAAGCAAATATTTATACCTAAAATAAACAAATAAATAAAAATATAATTAAGTAAAAGTAAAACAAAAAGACGGCGGCTCAGTAGACCAGTGCGTATGGCACCTGGCTACCAATCTAGGGATCCCAGGTTTGATTTCCAGGCCCGCACCATAAAAATCAAGGTGCGTTTTTCAGCTCCCAGATCGACACAGCCTGTTGAAAATGAGTACCTGGGATAACATCCTGGGGATAATAACGGGCGGCTGAAGCGTAGTGCTGGCCACACTGCCTTCCTTGTATGCCGTATGGCTCACATAAGGCAGCCTACCCTGCCATCTCCTAAAGCTACTTCAGTGGTATCCACGGGAGCCATTATTATTATTATTATTATTATTATAAAACAAAAAGACAAAAAGAATACAACAAGTAGTAAACAATCATTGTAAAAATCGACCCCGTACAGCGCTGTTTCATATAGCACTTAGTAATCAAGGATTATATCTCGAGTGCTAAATGGGGTATAACTCTCTCTCTCTGGGGTCTTTTCTTCTATGGATCAAAGAAGTCTACATTTATTAGGCTGTGTTCAGAGTTCGAAATAGCCCAAGGTAAGTCAGTTAGCTTGTTTGAAATAAAATAATTAATTTTGTATTTATTAAAGTAGAAAATATGTTAAGACTTTTGTTTATTTTTGTTTGGGTGGGGGAATAAACCTAACATAATAACTATAATAACATACTACATAATTATAAGGTGTCATGAATGTATCACAAACTAGGAAGGATCTTCTAGTAACCTTCTAGTGATATACAGAGAGTTTCAGAAAGAATGAGCTAATTTTAAATAGTTATATTTATGGAACTACGGACATTTTGTGAATGAATGGTGTGTTGCTTGAATGGGCATGGCCTACAGACTTAGGGAATCACTGCTAGATGCCACTCCATGCATTGAACCTGTCCATAAGCTTAGTCTGTTGCAAGATGACGTCTGCTCAACAAAAGGCGTTTTGCGTTCTGCAGTATAGCAAGACTGAGTGTGATTACAGTCCAGCGTGCTTTTCATAAGCGTTTTGGGATTGATCTGCCTTTGCCAAACTACATTCGTAGTTGGTATCACCAGTTTGAAGAAACAGGATGTTTGTGCAAGGGTCGACCTCGCACTTATGATAAAAATGTGCAAAGAATTCAACAAGCATTTGACCGAAGCCCAGGAAAGTCTACTCGCCGTACCAGCAGAGAACTTACAATTCCTCATACGACTGTCTGGCGTGTGTTAAGGTGACGTCTGGTCTATAAACCATACCGATTACAACTAGTGCAAGCTCTTATTGTTGGTGATGAAAGGAAACGTGTAGACATGGAAGATGACAGAGTGTTACCATAGTTGATTTTTAGTGATGAAGCTACGTTTCGTGTTAGTAGTAAAGGCAAACATCATATCGTGCACATATGGGGACTCCTGAATCCTCATGAAATAGTAGAGCATGAGCGAGATTCACCAAAAGTGAACGTTTTTTGTGCAATTTCTCAAACAAAGATTTATGGCCCATTATTTTTTTAGGAAAAGACAGTGACAGGACTGAGTTATCTTGAAATGCTGCAGACCTGGCTTTTTCCACAATTTCATGAGGACTCTGATGACTTCATATTCAAACAACACGGAGCCCAGCCACACTGACACAACAACGTATGGCAATGCCTGAATGACACACTATCTCAACGCTGGATAGGGCGCTCGGGACCCCAAGACACTGCCCTACACTCTTGGCCTCCAAGATCTCCAGATATTACCCCATGTGACTTCTTCTTCTGGGAATACGTGAAATACCATGTTTTTGTTTCACCATTAGTTTGTCACCTAGACGAGCTCAAAAACAGGATATCAGCACCAGTAGCTTCAGTCGAAAATGATACCTTGCAAAAAGTTGTGATGAATTTAGCTATTGTCTTGATGATGTCCGTGCAGCTGGTGGAGGACACAGAGAGCATTTGTAATAATACTGCTGAAAATTTATGATTTTGTGAGCATTTTGTACTTTGTCCCATTATTGTAACGTGTTTTCATCAATAAATGTAACTATTTAAAATTGGGTCATTCTTTTTGAAACACTGTATACTTCTTAGTAACTTTCAGGTGGATATAAAGTTTTGTTATTTGTAAGATTGACTGCATTTAAAATAATAAAACAGTTTGTTATTTAATTATGTATATTTGAATTGAAAACAAGTATTTTACAATTACTGTATGTTCTTCAGGTCACAACAAATCATGAATAATTATTAACAAATATTTAAAAATTACACTACATGAATAATTTAAAAATTAAGAAAAGAAGCATGTCAACCTCATTAATCATGATATTAAATATGGACAGGACTGTGCAAATGGGGGGAGGCAAGGCTCACATATCAGATATCAAATGGAAAATTTTATTCGAAATACTGTCGGAAGCAGGATTATAGGTTTACAAAAGATTAACTACACCTCTCAGAAACAAGAAAAGTTACTTTCAAATACTTAGACATTTACACTTTCGAATATAAACTGTTAATCATAGTTCTTATGTTCAGGTTCAACCAGTGTTGCCAAAAACCTTATTTTAATTTGTTCTGTTACTATTGTTTAGTTCTTTAATACAGTATATTTAGTTAAATTGTATTTTATACTACTTTAAATAACATTTGTACTACATTTTTATATATGCTTTACACTGAAAATACGCGACAGTATGTACAATAATTCGCTCACATAAAATAATAGCACATTTCTATTTTCTGAAAGAGGCAGCAAATTCAAGCTTTGCAAAATTTTCTTTGCACAGTCCTGAGTGTGGATGTTTTCACTGAAAATGATTCACATTTAAATTAGAATACAGTTATATCGGATACCTGTGTGTGTGTGTGTGTGTGTGTTGTGGTAAAATTGTGGAACATAACAGTACACATTATTCCATCAACATATTATACAGTTACATAAATAATAGTATAATAGCTCCCATCAAGAATTTTTTGCAACAAGATCTACACAAATGAAACTAGAAATATAAACGCCACAGTAAATTTAACAAGTACTGCTTGAGCAAACATTGCAATTAATATTGTGTATCACTTGTTGGGTTATAAAGTCGCTTTTTAATAAATTATTTTTACACATAATATACAGTACTGACAAAAATATTCTTAACTAACATGTAATACTTATTTACAAAGTCATGTTTTTGAAGTGATTTTTTATAATAATTTAAATCAATTGCTTGAACTATATTTTTAAAATACCACCTAAATTTACTCCATCTGTATATTTAATGTTTAATTTAGTGTTGACAATAGTGTCCATGTAAACACTAGGTATTAAGAAATCAAACAATAACCTGTTAGAAGAGGTGAAAGTTTGACTATGATTTTTCTCAAACCATAAAATGTGTGGTTCTATGTTTAACATATGGCATTTTCTATGTATTTTTTAATTGTATATACTTGGTGTGTTGTGTGTGTGAACAGAGAGCTAAACAATTTTTATAGACCACAGACAGTTCAAGTTTAAAGTTCATTGTTTACTGACAACAGAAAAATCATATTATTTATTATAATTGTGTACAAATTCACTTGTTACATAACCACAAATAACAGATGTGGTAATTTAGAAATTAAATTTTAAAAGTTAATTCAGAAGAACTCCATAACACTGGCACATTCATGTGCTGAAAGAAATATTAATAGTGTAACAGACACAATTGGTTTGCTGTTTACACAACAGTAAGAAGTACAGTATAGTAAAAACTCGATTATCCACCTCTTTCAAACTGTTATTTTCTGTCGATCAAGCTGGCTGTTTTAATGTTATGGGTTGGGATGTCCATTTCAGTCACAGACATCTGTTGGCGGATAGCAGTGGACAAGACAGGCATATTATTCAGTTGAAAAAATGAAGCAAACATTACACTACTGTGGCTGATACTAAGACCCGCACCACTGCTGTGAAAAGGCTCATGAAATAAATCACTGAGACATTTTAAAATACTAATGTAACCTCAACTTTAACATTTTACTTTCATTGTTTTTTTATAATAACTGCATTTCATATATTTATTGTTGAGACCGGAACAAACCACCCTTGGTTTAATCCGTGCAGATGATGATGATGAAATTTGAGAATTAGTAGATTTTTGTAGATAGAATTTATATTTAGGGGACACTTTAATATTATGTCAAGAACGATATTCTATTATCTGTCTAATGTCATATCCATTGCTATGACTTGGTCTTGATCCCTGATAGATAATCAAGTTTCTACTATACATTATAAAAAAATTTCTATACACTACAAGTTAAATTCAAAAGTCTCTTTGTTTTAACACGTACACAATTGTATATAACTTTAATGTACAAAAGACTACATACCTTTCAAGTACACAAGAAATAGTTTATTATTAAATAAATACATTATGTGTACTAGGGAGTGTTAAAGTTTAAAATTCTGAGGTTGAATTTTGTGTCTTGGAGGAGTATTTTTACAATTTGTCTTAAGTTTTCATTTTAGATAATTCATATTGGTATTGTAGCAAAAGCCACGATTTAATTTATAAACATTACACAAAATTTACCTCTCCTAGTTAAAAAAAAATGTACTGAAGGCATACTTCCAGTACAAAATCAAAAAATATACTGTACACATATACTCAAAAGTAACAAAATATATTCAAACACAAAATCAGAAAATTGATGCGACTAATAATGCTAAAATTTCCTGATTATAACTGCACAGAATGTCAATTTAATTGGCTCAATACCACTGCACTGCAGTCTCGACGGACTACAATAATTTGTTAAGCTGTCTTCCGTTTTGACAGTTGGGAAAGTAGAAGGAATGAGGATCTCCTCAATAATGATTCACTACTGATTTAATTTGGAAAACATATTAGGTGTCACAAATTTATTATTATTTTTTTAATAGCTCAATTATACCAAAAGTCAGGGACCATCTTCAGGAAATAATTATAAAAGGTAATAATACAAGTTACATTTAATGTTATAGAATTAAGTGCCTAAATTAGTGGTGGTTAATGTTAGATTTTTTTTTAATTTAAAAATACTCAATCCCTGTTAATGTTTACAATAATCGTTTACTGCTGATATTAATAACCAACCCCATAGCAACAAATGGACATTGTCAGTTCATATTGGCAAACATGCCTTTGTTTTCAGTGATGCAACCAATTCATTCTTGAGTGCAAATGCATGGTAATACCATTGTTTTTGCAAACAACTTATCAATATCATCCTACTACTTTACCTGCTAATACGGAAGTTATGAAAAACAAATAAGTAAAACTTTTAGGACACATTAATATAGTTTTCTATAAACTTAATTATCTCCTGCAGCATGTTTCATTCAAGATACCATTGTACTTTACATTTCATCTGATATTATCTTTCAGTGCAGAAGGCATAATTGAGAGACAAAATTGTGTATTAAAAATAAAATGGTTACATCTTATTGCTATCAAAAATTAATTTTAATATGTGACATAAAATAAAATTATGGTTGATGAGAGACTGTAGTTGTTCAACTCTACTGTGAAAAGTTCTAGCATGTGTTTGTTAAAACCATAGGCGTAACATGGGAGGGGCAAGGGGGCACTCCCCCCCCCAATGTTCCGAGCATTATAAAATTTTGTTTCCAGTTGTTATAAATAAAAACTAACAAATAGTCAAACAGAGACAGTTTCTATGCTTGCGAGCACAGTAAGCACTGTTTATCAATGTCTGTACTGTTATCAGACAACTAGTTGCCATAAATTTATTATTCTTATTTCTTTTGAAGAAACAAGAAGAATGTTTGACAGATTTGAATGATACACATCAAAATAATATTTCTGTTTGAAAAAAACAACAAACGCAAGAGACCTAATTAACTGGAATACAATGCATACCTTTTACACAAACAAAGACTTGTTTTGGAACACCATAATGAAATAATAAGCGCAGCTGTACTTCTAAGAATTTGCTCTCTTTACTTTCCTCTCTTTGTCACACATATTCTTCTGAGTCATCATCTCTGTGCTCGGATTGTTTACCGTTTGATTCGAGGTTACTGCTGTTTCAGTTCAGCAGAATTTTGCAAACACTACAGGCCAGTGAAAAAGAGAGCGGTATGGTAGAGGTAACAGACTCGGCAGTATGAACAAAGCTGGCTTACTGTGCAAGACGTCGATGGCTTCTTCACGAATCTTAAAAGACGGTAGTTTGGAACTGTTATTTGTTAATGATTACTGATACAAGTGCAGTCGGTTACTCGGTCGTGTACGTATTCCATTAAAGTACACATCGCTTGTCTCTTTCTTAATTCGTTATTGTTTTGGTTTTTTGTGTTCCTAAGTTCTGAGAAATGGGAGATAATAATCGCAAAGGAGTAATACTGCTTAACTTCTTTGAAAATTTCCTGACTGGCAATTTGAAAATTTCTTTGTGTTGTGACTGATTAGGCTTAATGCTACTACTGCCGAGCAGTAATGTGTGACAGTGTGCCTAAGGGAGAGGATGCGTTTACGAAAACTGGGTATAAATTAAAAAATGAAATTGTCCCTTGTTTACTAAGAATTATTACTAAACTTTCTAATTTTGTATATAATATATTAATTTTATTATATAGATGGTCTTACTACACACTTGAATTTATAAAGTTTTACCCCCCCCCCAAGGTTAGGCCTCAAGTTATACCCATGGTTAAAACCATTCAGTTTACTGCAAAGACACTTAGTGTTGGTCAGGCTTACTGGCAGGTGGTTCTTCAGAGTGTTATGTTGCCTCATTTGGTTACACCTTTGCAAGTCTCTCTCTCTCTCTCTCTCTCTCTCTCTCTCTCTCTCTCTCTCTCTCTCTCTCTCTCTCTCTCTCTCTCTCTCTCTCTCTCTCTATCTCTCTCTCTCTCTCACTCATGCTATCTAGGAAGTGGCAACTCCGAGTCTATTGTTGCCCAAGTCTGAGGGTCACACCCAATTCCCGTTAGTCAGTGGGAGTTTATATATTACTTAAAATTTTTATATGCACTATACTTTAAAACAAAGAGATAAATATATTTCCCTGGATATATAAAAACAGAGCTTAACATATGATTTCTTTTGTACACAACAAATCAGTTTTCAGGTTAGTTACAATAAGTTAATTTAGTTTCAAATCTTTTTATAAGTACATATAGTAGTTTGTATTTTTATTATTATGTCTTAACGAAATAATAGCACATTCTTTGTGATAAATAACTAAGACAATATATGGAAGTCAGTTTGGTATATTTGATTGTCTTACACAATGTCCTAAATTTCAAATGATGTTTCAAGTAAAACAAATATTCTAATTTTTCTAATAACTTTCCTCCTGAAGAAAATCACCTGTCCTAATAATAACAAATTTTCTCGCTTACATTTTTATTGTTTTGGTAAGTAATTTTTAAAGTTAACTTAGAAGCAATTATTTTTTGTTTTTACTTCTTGTATACTATACAAAAAAGCAAATTCATTGAGCTTTAATGTTATATTCAACAATAATTTAAATAAAACTATTAACTCTCATAAAATGTCTAATAAAATAACATATTTACGAGTAAGGTTGAAAAACAATATTGGTATCAGCTCAATCTGCCACTGGCAACCACAGTTCATGTGTGCACAGTAAGCCTAGCCAGCAAATCAGAAAACTGGATGCTTTAATTTCATGTTACAGAAATACACAAAACAAAATTGTAAACAGAAATAAGAAAGTATCCGTACATAGTATGTGATATGTACATTAAAATATTATTTTCTTTACACATATTGGTATTTATAACAATAAATATATTCACAAGCTTCGTCTTACCTGTTTAATAAAGCTGTTAATCGTATGTACATAATACTGTATACGTTTTAAACTTTTTGTATCTACACTTTTCTTTATAAAAAAACTTAACAAATACATACATTTTTAATAATCACAGTATGTTAAAATCGTTACGACTTAATCACAAATTATCTCTATATTCAGAGTCAGCTTATCAAGTCTCACTATTGGTTACATAAATTACCTGGATGTAAAACAAAACACATCACTGTTTATCCAAAACCCATGACAAACTTTGGAATTTGGTATGTCAGTGCTGGTATTGCCATGATCACAGACATCCTACGAAAACAAAATAAATTAGCAATCAACTTTAAGTTATGGTATTAAGTTTTACATGCTGATAAGTATGAAAAAATTACCAAATGTTATGTTTTGTTTTTTTAAGGAACGTTAGAACTTTATTGAATTTACATGGTAAATAATCTCAGCACCTAAAAATAATGTATTACCTGAAATGGTAACATTCTTGCAACTTATACATACATGTAATATATGAATGTATGTCAAATTATCATGATATCATAAATTTCAAGTTTGATATAAAGTCAGTTGCTCGTGTGAATATTTTGGACACCTTTAATACATGAACACTCATTTTAATTCTGACTACTCATTTCCCTTTAACAATACACATTTACACAGTGGTGTATCATCGAAGTTTTAGTTAACCAGAATTCCGTTTGGCTTTACTGTGTTCTTAAGATTGTCTCACAATTTTCCTGAATTTTATTTATTACAATGGTGAGATTCAGTCAATGAAAACAATATAATTATTTTCTATTACTACTGTTTATACGTTACTATTATAAGACCACACATGTATGTAAGTGCAAGGCAATTATTTATACACATCAATAGTTTAAAATGCTTCACAATAATATAACTGCACAGTTTTCAATTGTTACATCAGTTTTTTTTTAAACAAGATGCTCTTCCACTTTCTATTTACACCAAAGAAGAGCAATGTTCAGTGCTTTTGTTTGTGTTCTGAAGATGTATCAAGAGCTAAAATGTAGTGAAGATTATCAGTATAATAGAATAACAACATTTTACTCTAAGGGAGTGTGTATGAGTGAACTAAAATTAACAAATGATTACACAGGTTAATGAATAAATAAGAGACAAACCTCTGTCCAAGCATATACTGACTTCAATGAGGTTCTATTAGACACATGAACGACTACTGATGGTAAACCATGGACAGATTCATGGTTCTGGCTACGAAATCACCCACATAGACTTAGTTTTAATTAAGTTTGTTCAAGATAGGTTCCAAACCATCCTTGGATCAAGAACTAAAGGAAGCATAAATATGTAGATCATTGTCAGACAATGTTGTTTTTCGGCTACGTTTCCTCAATTCTGTCTATGTGTCCAATCCACCTGAGTCTGTTTACAAAATTTTAATAAATTTTACAATATCGGGAGTTCATAGACAAGTAGAAATCTGTGGCGGCTGTGCTAAACGCCATCCTCAAACACGCCCTTATAGATATGTGCCTCTCTTCTTTCAAAACCCCCTAATAATCGTTTATTACTTTAAGTTAATGACGATGCTTCTTAACCATATCTTAACACTGGCCTAATAATTGTTTTGTAAACTGCCTTCTTAATGTCTATTATGTATTACAATTATTATTAAACTGTACATTCCTCATGGAACTGTGGTCTCTGTTGGGGCATCCCGACTCTGCAAAAGCACTGACAGGTATGAGTCACTCCACTTACGTCTATAGCCTCTTCACCACCATTCCCCACACACTTTCCCAGATTGTCATTCCCAAATACTGTTTGTCCCATCTTCCTCTGGATCTGTCATCTTCCAGTTTCCATTTTATAATCTTTTTCTAGTACTGACTACTCTTCTTGTCTGCTTATACGGTCAATACCATCATTCTTTCTGTAACCATATTTATCAGCATTAATGCTTACAGCGTATTCATGCTCTACTTTTTTCATCGAGCCTACCTCTTGGTTTGTTAGTCGTTTTCAATCCAAGTATGTCTCTTGCTACCTTTCTTTCAAAGATCTGTAGCTTTCTTTCTGAAGTACATTGTTTCTGTTGCTTTACTCTCATGGACCAACATTGGCACTGGCCCTGGCTGTTAATCATACTATCCGCAACGCCCTAGACTGTCCGTTTCCAAAACGCCACCATACAGAGACTTTACAGACTGTTCTACCTCTGCTGTGCCCGTTTCCAGTGCACTCCACTAATAAACGCTGTCGGTCAGTTCCCATCTGTGCTGGGTGAATCTTGAACCCGTCCTCGCCAAACGCTCGCACTGAACTAGATAATGTCTAATTGAAATCCCACTGCCGGTAGCAGGCCACACCTAGAAATCATCAGTAATCATTGTCCCAGCATCAGGAGCTCATCTGAGACTCGGAATGCGGCATAATCATGGGAGATGGGCTTGTCCATTCCTTGTACAGCCCCCTGAACTACTATGTACTACTGCTAGCCAAATAACTGTTCTACATAATCACACTTTGATACTGTAAAACAACTGAAAATATTTTCTGAGAGCACAAAAATATGTGTACATGAATGGAACAACAATTGTGTTAAAAACCTAGGGTAAAATGTTATTTTAAGTCACCATCATTATCATGATTATTTTATCCAGTCACCTTAATCCTACAAATTAATTTCCAGTGCATCAATTTATCTTTACTCCTTTTACTTGATGTCCATGTAACTAACCTATAGAGTAAAACTATTACTTTATATTGTAACAATTTTCTGGGCCATTGGGCTGTGGTCTAGATTGCCTATGTTTACCTCCAGACGTTTCATCCACGTTGATGACAGACATCAACACAGTAAGTGGCATGGGAACACAGATCACAACACCCACTAACGAATATGAACAGTGTTGTGGGAACACAGATTACAAACACCTGTGAATGAATACAAACAAAGACTATTCTGTCCTTGGATTTCGTTGTCCATGACGTGTCCGTTACTTAACTAAATATCACTATTACATTAACGACTCGGAACACTAGGTTTTTTATAAGTAAAAGCATAAAGTTTTACCTTACAGCCTGAACCGGTTTTCTCCTTTAAAAGGCTTCTTCAGAGGCTGCCGCTGGTAGCGCTGTCCGTCTTGTTGTGGGTGACAGAATCAAATTTAGAAAGATCGATGCTGTGTGTGTGGGGTGAGATATGTTCGAATAATGCGTGCGATTTGAATTGTGTCTGTTCATTTAGGATGTTGTTTTTATTTGTTTTTGTGTGTTTGTATATTTCCAATTGTTCTAGAGTGTCTAGTTTTCGGCCTTTTATGTGTACGTGTAGAATGTTCATGTTATTGTCGATGTTTTTATATGTGTGGTTTGCTTCAATGAGGTGGTTTGCAAGGTGGATTCTGTAGTGGAGTGGAGTGCCTTTGTGTGTTCAATGTATCTCTGTTTGAAGCTACGTCGTGTCTGGCCTATGTAGAATTTATTGCAATTTGAGCAATTTTGCTTGTAAACACCGGGTAGATCGAATTTGTTTTGTGCTTTGTGTGTGTGTTTTGATAGTGTGTGTTCTGTTTTGTTAGTAGTTTTGTAAGCGATTCTGTATCCTGCTTTTTTGAATTTGTGGGCTATTTTTTCAGTTTGTTTGTTGATATATGTTAGTGTTATGAATTTGTTGTTTTCTGTCTTTGTCTGTTGTTTGTTTTGTGTAGGAGTTTACTGACTATTGTTCTGTCATATCCGTTAGATTCTGCTAGATATTTTATCGTGTTTAGTTCGTCTTTGTAGTCTTTTTCATATAAGGGGATGTTGTTAAGTCTATGTATCATGGTTCTGAAGGCAGCTAGTTTCTGTTGTATTGGGTGATTTGATTGGAGGTGTTGTGTATTAGTGTGTCAGTTGTAGTTGGTTTTCTGTATATACTGAATTTGTGCCTGTGTTCTAGTTTTGTGATGGAGAGGTCTAAGAAGTTTATGGTATTGTTGTGTTCGTATTCGGCAGTAAAGGTTATGTTTTATGTATTTTGTTTATGTGCGTTAGTAACTGTTCACATTGTCTTTTGTTTCCCCTGTACAGTATTAGAATGTCATCAACGTATCTGCGCCAATATAGTATTTTATGTGAGTGTCTGTCATTGTTTGTGAGTATTTTTGTTTTTTCTAAGTGTTGGAGGAAGACTTCTGCTAGAATGCTGGATATGGGGGAGCCCATGGGTAAGCCATCATTCTGTGTGTAGTATTTATTGTTATAAGTAAAGTAGTTTTGTTTTGTGATAATGTTCACAGTTTCTGTTGATAAGTTCGTCTGGTGTGTTGTTCTGTTTGAGTTTGTTTTGTAGGATGGTGATTGTTTCAGAGATGGGGATGTTTGTGTACAGGTTTTTAATGTCAAAGGAGGCTAATGTGGCATATGGGGGATGTGTATGTCTTTTATTTTTGTTACTAGGTCTGTGTTGTTTTTTACTGCAATGTTGTTGTCTAGTTGTGTGTGTTGTCTGATAATTTTGTCTAGATATTTTGCGAGTTTGTGTGCAGGGGCATTACGGTAGTTGATAATGGGGCGGATCAGAATATCTTCTTTATGGATTTTGGGAAGCGCTTGGAGGGTAGAGGCTGATGGTCGGATTTGTTTCATGTAGGGCTTTTGTTTGTGTGTCATTATGTGTTTGGCTTTGTTGACTAGTTGTTTTACTGTGTTTTGGTATCTGTCGGTGGGATCGTGTTTTAGTTCTGTGATCTTGTTCTGTTCCATGAAGTTTTGTACTTTTTTGTGTAGGTTGTCTGTGGGGATGATTACAGTCAGGGGCGGCCCTACCATACGTGCAAGTGGTGCATGGCACCAGGGGGCCTGGCCTAAGGGGGCGCCGAAGCCTTAAGTAGGAAATATACTCTAATTAATTTAGGTTAATTTATTGTTTAGTATGACGTAGATACGTATAACACATCAGGCATGATAATTATTCAGATTTCAACTTAAATTCAATTTTTATTCAATTAAATTTTGATAAGTGAAAATCGGTGCATATTTGCTAAAGTTATTTATCGAAGAGTTTCCCGACACCCACTGTTATGGGTGTAAAATCATAAAATTTATTGTGGGAAACTACACGGAAGCGATTTGTTCACTCAGAGTGACCACTGTGGAGATCTAGTACCAACTATGCAAAGTCGTTCAAAACACCAGAGCTGTTATTTTCGTAGCGCCAAAACGGTGTTGTTTACATTCCACACTCAAAGCACTACGAATGAACTACCGTGGGCGAAATTCGTTCGTAGCGCTTCGAGTGTGGAATGTAAACAACATATACTTTCTTCTAGATCTCCACAGATGTCGCTCTGAGCTCTGAGCAAAGAAGTCGGTTATCGCCATTATTCAACCGGATCGATTATTATTTATTTGAAACCTGCTGAAAAGTAAGTAAATTTTATCGATTCTACTTATTTTATCAATCTTATTTATACAGTTGAAGTTAACCTGAACTAAAAATATATGGCAGTGGAAACACGGGCTAGCGGCGAGAAATACAGATTATTTGCATTAACTTTAATGTTTGCAGATGGCTGATGTGGATGTGAAAAAAAACTTTCCGGTGCACAGAATCGAAAAAGAAAAGTTGAAAAAGAAGTAAGTGCGAAGAAATTTACAGGTTCCATCAAAAAATTTCTTCAATCCAGTAAGTTGCGGTAATTGTTCTAATTTATTAACCCTGTAAGGAGCGGTGGGAGGTAAACGTTCCTCCTTTATGTTTTTAGTTTTTAAAGAATTATTTAACTATTTCACTAATAAATTAACGCTTTTTTGAGAGAATGCACTTTGTCCCCTCTTGCCCCATATGAAGGGCAAGACAGGACGACCTATTCGTAATATCAGTTTTAAGGGATATTATTAATTGTTTGTTACATTCTTTCCCAAAATATACACACGTAATGACGTGAACGTCTACCTCATCACTATCAACACCCGCGCACTTATTGAGAGCCCATTTGTGACATAATAGTTTTTTGAAGTCGAACATAGACTATCCCCTTAACTCCTCAAAGGGTTAAGAACTAAAGAAGAAATAGCTTTTAATCAAAACAAAAGAGTCAAATTTTCATATATATTTATAATTTATCTCATCCAATTTTTAGTGAAGAGGAAAGACTGAAACTATTTAAATCCGATAATGGAAATTTTTTGAAATTGGTTGAATGTATTTCTAATTTTGATAATGTATTAGAGGAACTCATTGCTCGCATCCAAAAAACTCAACATCGTATGCCTCATTATCTTGGTCATAAAATTCAGAATGAAATAATCTATATAATGGGCGAAAAAATTAAAACAACTATTGTTAATGACCTAAAACTTTCAAAATACTATTCAGTTATTTTTGATTGCACTCCTGATATCTCACATGAGGAGCAAATTTCAGTCGTTGTTAGATTTGTATTTTTAAACCCATCTATAAAATATGCTGAAGTGAAGGAACATTTTTCGGGTTTTTTCCCTATCACTGATACTACTGGCCAAGGGCTGTCGACATTTCTTTTAGAATTTTTGACATCCTTGAATACTGACTTAAAGGATATGCGCGGACAAGGATATGATAATGGCGCAAATATGAAAGGCAAAAATATCGGCCTTCAGAAAAAAATTCTAGAATTAAACCCACGAGCTTTTTATGTTCCTTGTGCGGGACACAGTCTTAATTTAGTCGTTAATGATGCAGCTAAGTGTTCACTAGAAATAACAAATTTCTTTTCTATTGTTCAAGAAATTTATATATTTTTTTCAGCATCAACTTCGCGTTGGCAGACACTTATGAGCATGGTTCCTAATTTAACTTTAAAACCATTATCTACTACTAGATGGGAGAGCAGAGTCGAAGCATTAAAGACACTTCGTTTTAACCTAGGAAAAATTTATGATGCTTTATATTCAATTTATTCTGATGACAAAAGAGATACTGACTCAAAAAACTTAGCTAGTTCGTTAATATCAAAACTAAAGTCGTTTAAATTAATTTGCTCTCTTGTTATTTGGTACAATATATTGTCAAAAATTAATATTATTAGTAAAGCTTTGCAAAAATCTGACTGCTCTTTCAGAGGCAGTCAAAATGATATCTCAAATAAAAGATGATTTAGTCAAAACTCGTACCGAGTCTGCATTTAAGGAAATGATAAGTAATGCAAAAACTGTTGCCGAAGAAGTTGATGCAGAAATTGAATTTCCCTTAGCTACCCCGTCCCCGTCCCAGAAAAAGATGTTTTAATTACGAGGTTGTGGATGAACCCATCTCTGATCCAGAAAGCAATTTCAAAATAAATTTCTACTATTTGCTGGATACCGCGATATCAAAATTAGATGAATGATTCGAACTTTTAAATGAAAACAACATGTCTTTTTCCTTTTTACAAAATATTAACAATTGGAAAATTTTAATTCTGAGAAAAAAAGAATGCTGTGTTTAAATTTACAGCAGAAATTGAGCAATGGTTCAGAATCGGACATTGATGGAGAGGACTTATTCAATGAACTCGAAATTTTACCAACGTTCATTGACGATTACACAACCCCATTAAATATTTTGAATTACTTGCTTTCAAACAGTTTAGTTTCAGCATTTCCGAATTTGTCAACCGCACTACGAATTTATTTGACATTACCAGTCACAGTTGGCCACAGTGAAAGATCTTTTTCAAAATTAAAATTAGTTAAAAATTATCTTAGGTCAGCAATATCTCAAACTAGATTAACTAATTTATCAATAATTAGTATCGAACATGAAACTCGTATAGAAGTAAGTGACATTGTTAGGGATTTTGCTAATGCAAAGGCTCGAAAAGTAAATTTTGTGTAACTTTGTAAGTTATATTAGTTGTTTATAATAAATAAACATTACTTACTAATTCAATTTTTAATTTTGTTTCATTATACTTTGTATAAATGGCACAATAAACTATTTAACATAAATAAAACAAAAGTTGGTTTCTATAAGACCCCAGATATCCTCAATAACGGCTTACTCCTATTTTCCCATCCAATTTTGTAAGTAATTGGTGTGATGTGGGATGGTGTTTGTAGTAACCTGATAGGTTTCAAATGTAACGACTGGATAAAGGTTGGGAGGGGGCACGATAGTTCTCGCACCAGGGCGCCGGATAGGCTAGGGCCGCCACTGATTACAGTCGTGTTGCCTTTGTCTGCTTTTACAAATGTGATGTTGTGTTTGTGTGCCTTTTCCCTCAGTTTGATGGCTGTGTATTTCTGAGTTGTGGTTGTTGTTGTCTGGTGTCTTATGTGCTCCTATTATATTGTTTATATTATGTCTTAGTGTGTCTTGATGTTCTGGTGCTGTGTTTTGTATATTTGTTTCAGTGTCAACTATGAGTTTTGTTAGTGTTCGGTTGTTATGTTTGTAATGTATGTTATGTTTTAGGCCTTTATCAAGGAGTGTTTGTTCGTTTTTAGTGAGTGTGACGTTTGTGAGGTTTACTGTACGTGGGTAGAATTTGTGTGAGGGAATTATATTTGTGTTGATTGGTGTCAGGTTTTTTATTTTTCTGTCGTGTTTTGTCTGTATGTTATGTATTTGTTTTTTTGTCCATTCATTTGTGTGATGTATTAGTTCAGTCATGTAATTGTGTCCGTATATGTTGGCGATCTGTAGGTGTAGCGAACATATCTCACCCTACACACACAGCATCAATCTTTCTAAATTCGATTCCGTCACCCACAACAAGACGGATAGCGCTACCAGCGGCAGCCTCTGAAGAAGCTTTTTAAAGGAGAAAACCGGTTCAGGCTGTAAGGTAAAACTTTATGCTTTTACTTATAAAAAACCTAGTGTTCCGAGTTGTTAATGTAATAGTGATATTTATTCTGTCCTGTTGAGGCACTTATACACTTTTGTATACACTTTTTTAAGGCGCTGGTTAAAAAAAAAGGAAAGTGATGTGATTGGCCAAAAATTACCAACCAACACCTTAATGGCGACCAACCAGCACCAGTATTCATTCACGGGTGTTTATAATGTGTGTTCTCACACCACTGACATGTCCATCATCGGTATCTATGAAACATCTTGATGTAAACATAGACAATCTAGACCACAGCCTAACAGCCCGGAAAATTGTGATAATGTAAACACTGGCTATGAAAGCTTATATTCTTTTAAAACTACTTCTATTACTGTGGTGCTACAGGCCCTAGCCTCTTTCATTGCATCCACTCATTGCTATCCACCACTGCCCTCTACCAATTCATTATTCAAAATTCTCATGCATCCTTTACAACTCCCTCTTCCTGTGGTTTTCTTGGTTGATAAACTAAACCAAATACAAGGTGCAAGTACATTCAGCTACACAAACTTCATTTTTTGTCTATTGAACACTTGCCTATTCTACTCCAAATCTGTGCTTCACCAGTCCACTCCTTACCTAACATGCTTCCCAGATACCAGTAGCTATATACTTGCTTGATTCTCACCTTTGATCTTCTTTTCATATCTTACTCATCATTTACTTATAAGACACATCATTCTTACAATTATTTTCATTCTTATCCTTGCAGCCCATCTAGTAAGTTTCCAAGCATTTTTTATATGAACAATGTTCCATTGAACATAATGGAACATAATGTTCCACTGACTGTATTATTATGAAAATACAAATACATAAACATTATTCCACTGAAATAATGTTTTTTTTTTAACTACTTAAGGCACTGGACATAAAATGGGAAATCAAATTTCCCTTTAAATGTATTCTTGAAATCAAAACAACCACTGCTGATAACAGTACTGTTTGAAATGTTCACTTAAATTTAAATGAAATACGAAATGTTTTAGATGTTTATTTAAATACAATTATTCAAATTATATTTAAAACATTTTGTGCTAAATAACCATGATATTCACATACATTCAAATATTCTACAAAGTACAGTTTCATTTATTCTATATACATTTACGGTACTTTAAAAAACTGAATAAATTATGGTTAAAAAATAATTTATAACTTTGCAGTATATAATAAACTAGAGAACATAACTATGCAGAAATGTTATACTCTACATAATATAAATGTATGTGTGGTAATAGATTGTTTACAAATATAATTACCATGCATGGTTATATTTTATTTTTAGAGAAAGAAAATTTTATCATCCACTTACCAGAAAAGATATCAGTTAATTCCCATCACCAAATATGTTGAAGTTCCATTAGACCATCCTGAATATGCAGCATGAAAGGAAATATACCATTTGCAGTAACTGTACATCTATTTCTACGTCCCAATCACCTTACTGATAAATATAACTAACTGAATTTAACACACACAGAACAACTACTCTTACAGAAACCTAAGTTTCTGATAAAAACTCTTTTAATAATCACAATAAAAATATAAACATTAAGCTGTAAGGAAGTAACTTGGGCCAGCAAAAAGATGACAAAAACAGAAGACTAGTAAAAGAACGTGTGAATGAAAAAGGATTTATTAGTTAAGGCTAGATGTTAGACCTAAAAGATATTTTTGAGAAACTCACTCAGCAAGACAACAATTTACTTACATTAAAATGATTTATACCTTCTAAAGTATGTTAAAAAACCTACATTAGAAGAAAAAATTGTAATCTGCAAGAGTTTCAGAAATTCCTGCAATGATTTCCAGAATTTTTTTATATATGTTCTAAAGAATTCTGTAAGTTTTTTAACACAGATATTTGTATTAAGGCTTGCTATGAGTTCAGCTGGGTGGTGTCCATGAAATTTGAAATTCTTATGACAGTAAGATAACCGATTCAAGTCACCTAGCAGATTTATTTCAAGTGTTGGATATGTTGTTGTAATAGTGTACTTGTTTAATAGTGATAAGGTGTAACAGTGTATGACTGTAGTATTATGGAAATACAAATACATAAAAATATATTTGTAGTGAGCAATATCATCTTCTTACTAAATCAATTATCTACATCAAGCTGAATATTGGGAAATAAATATTAAATTAATGTCAAATTAAATCACTGAATTAAGATTAAAGGAATGAAACAATTTATAAAATATAATTTATTCTTGTAACTAAGATACTTTTGACTAGTCTACATCAATGAGTGCATTATATTATATATTCAAATACAAAAAGGAAATTCACTTCACATTTTACACACTTTTCACACAACAGGTTAGTTTATGAACTAATCATCAGTCTTCTTTTGTAGCATTGTCTACATCCTGTGTGTTTTTTTCTTGTGGAGAGATCTCTGAGCCTTTACAATAATACTAGGCCTATATTGTTCTGAGATTGTTTTGTACATTAGTTCATAGTGGTTTCATTTTTTGATTCATGTTCGAGTTAAAAATATACTTTTCTGTAGTCAACTGACATTATTTATTTTTTTTACCACTTAAGTTAAACAGTGTAGCTAAAAAGGTAAAAGAACAAACCGAGAAGTTGTGGATAAAATTGGAAATAAGGTCACTTTACAGCTTAATCAATAGATATAATAGGGAATTATATGACAGACATATGGAATTGTTAAGAATATACTCGTATGTAGAGTTGGAAGAAATATTGTATAATTTTGGTTTGGGGTACGTAGAAAAGAAATTGGAAAATAAAAATAAAAAAATGGTAGATAAGTTAAATAAATTAATAAGGAAAAACGAATTAAAAAAGGAACACCTCTCTAAGAATAACTATGAAAAAAAGAGTAATAAACCTTACAGAGGTAATTTTCAATACAGAAGAAAAAGAAATGTTAGCAAAAGGCTTAAAATACGCGCTGCCAGCAGAATTAAATCAAGAAAAAACGATTATTGAATGCGAAAGCATAATACAAAAACTAGGAAATGAAAATGATAAAAAAAGAATGAGGTGGGAAGTAGGGAATGTAGTAGATAAAATATTTAAGAAAAATTTGTATACCGTATTTTTTCGCATAATTAACGCACTTTTTTGACAAAAAATACTGGCGAAAATTTCGGGTGCGTAAATTATTCGAGGATTTCAGATATACCCAAATTTCATTTGAAATTTATTGACATTTAAAAAATACATTAAATATACTGTACTGTATTATACACAAAATCAGTTCAACTCATTGAAGTTATCGTCATTTGGCGTAAAATTACGGTTGAGTTTTCTTCTGAACAATCAAATAGAGTACATTAGGCAAGTTGGAGTTAATGATGTCAATAATAAGATAGAGCAAACTAATAAATAATCAATTTTTTTTATACCGAGGAGGAGTATATATAACGATTCATAATATGTCGTCATATTTGAGCATTTTATGAAAGGGTCAGGCTGTGGCCGTAAGCAAGACAGAGAGCGTATAATATGCAACTATCTCACTCTAACTTCGTCACAGTGAAGCACGCGGACGGATCAGACGTGAATTTTACTCAATTCATTTTTGCAGTTCAACCTGCGATAACTTCAAAACCAATAAATATACAGCAATTCTGAAAACTGCATTGTGTTCAGTAATTAAAGCTCTATAAGTAGCCAAAATCTCAATTAATATAATTAACAATTACAGAAGATACACAGAAGAACGTGTTTTTTTAGACGTTTCTATTGGTTTAGCATTTGTATTTGTACACTGTAGTCTTTAAAAAGACATGCAAACACAGACTGCGGGTAGCAAGTGTACCCGAAACACTCGTAAAATGAGTTTCTACCAGACTGGAATAAATCGTCACTAATCACGTCTTCGCTGATTCACTCACCGGACTGAATACCGCAGTGAGTAATAACAGGAAGTTGCACGAGGGTTTGAAATGCTAGGTTGCGCAATAGGAAAGCTACTACTTGACATCTTTATTTCGAAACGCATCCGGAACTGCGTGATGAAATCATCGAGAAAGTGGGTGCGTCAAATACGCGAATATTTCTTTTTTCCCACTTTGAACCCCCCAGAAATGGGATGCGTAAATTATGCGAGAAAATACGGTAATTCAAAAAATGAACAAAAAATCAAATCAACTGTAACTAAACTAAAGAATAAAATAAAAAAGAGTGATATTATAGTTACGAAGGCGGACAAAGGAAATACAATGGTACTACTGAGAAAAGACGAGTACATAAAGAAAACGGAAGAATTTATAAGTGAAGGACCATATGAGGAAATAAAGTATGATTATACAAGTAAGTACCAGTCAAGGATAAAACAAATGATGAAACAGATAACATGCATAGAAGAAAATAAGAAAAGTATTTATTAGAAAGTAATCCAACAGCACCAACTTGAATTCAATATTGAATTCAATATATGAATTTAAGGTTGAAACTATTAAAAACGGCACTAAATATTAGATATAACAAAACATGTTTAGGTTTGCAAATTGTGCCGAGTTATGTCCAGATAAAAATAACATCCAATTCTTATAGCGCTAAAAAAAACTAAAGAAATGGCCACTAAATTATGGATCAAAAACGAAATAAAACAATTACATAGTAAAAAGAACTTACTCAATACGATGCTCATGAAAAAACATCTCGAACTTTTACAACACTTACATGCCTCACAAGTCCACAATGTAACATATTTGATTGAAAGACAAATAAATAATACCATTATTAAGAAAAAGAAGACACAAAATAAAAAAATTCGTAACTTATTGAAAAAACAGAACGACACGCAAGAGAACAATATAATAAATCATCAGTTTTACCCTCGTATTGTTAATCTTACTGGAATTAAATTCAACAATGAAGAAACCAACTTATTGAATAAAGGCCTAAAATACAATTTTAAAAACAATAGTTTCAAACAATCACTCTTTAACGAAATATTGAACGCTGAAACCGCAATAAATTCCATATCCGATGATGAAACGAAAACAGTAATAAGACATATAATTGATAATAAAATAAAAAAAGTTATGAAGTCCCAAAACATAAATAAACCAAAAACTATTTACCATAACGAAACAAGGGTGTTTAATGAGATAAAGACGAAATTAATAGACCATAACGCAATCGTCACCAAAGCGGACAAAGGTCAAACTCTCGTAATTTTAACTTATGATGATTATAAAAACAAGATACTGGACTTCATTAAAAACAATAACATTATTGAGATTCATAGCGATCCCACTCTTACATTTAATAATAAAGTGAAATCAATATTGAATAAATCCAAATACGTCATAACGAACGATGAGAAAAAATACCTAAAAATGATAGATCCCAAGGCCCCTAGACTTAAGGGCCTTCCTAAAATACATAAAAATAATATGCCTGTCCGTCCTTTAGTTAATTTTATGTCTGCACCTTCATATAAAATTGCCAAAAATTCGAAAAAATTTTTAGACAACACATAACGTTCAATAAAAATTATAGCTTGAAAAACAGTTTAGAACTGGTCGAACTCACAAAAACTATTACAATCGAGCCGAGACACACTCTCGCCTCATTCGACATAGTAAATCTATACACGAACATACCTATTACCGAAACGTTAGAAATAGCAAAAAAAAATTTATTACTATCTAAATCCACATTAAATCATGAAACAGTTGATGAGTTAATCAATTTGACAAAAGTAATATTAGAACAAAATTATTTCACTTTCGACAACAAATATTATTTACAACGGGATGGTTTGGCTATGGGATCCCCATTGTCTGGCATCCTGGCGGAAATTTACCTAAATCATATTGAAACAAACGAAATTTTATCGACCAAAAACAAACATTATACAAAAATTTTATTTTACCGACGATATGTGGATGACACAATAATGATTTACAATGGCAATTGCAGGCAATTAGAAATGCTTAAAAAATATATGAATACTATTACAAATAATTTGCAATTCACATTAGAGACGGAAATGAATAATAAAATTAATTTTTTAGATTTAACTTTAACTAAAATAAATAATAAAATTAACTATAATATTTACAGAAAACCAACAATCACAGATCACGCTATTCACGCCTCATCGTATCACCCTATTTCACATAAAATGGCATTTTTAAATTGTATGATTCATAGATTGCTGGCATTGCCCCTATCTACGGAAGATTATAACAATGAACTAAACATTATCAAACACATAGCATTAGCCAATGGATACAAAAGTCATATAGTAGATAGAATAATTAATAAAAAACAAAATAAACCAATAAATATTGATGTATCCAAAGAAAAAGTAAACAAATACATTGCAATAGAATATGGTGAAATTCTACACCATATTTTAAAAAACCAATTAAAAAAGCATAATATTATTTTGGCCTCAAAAGCGAGTAATAAACTTGAGAAAAAACTTACATTTACTAACAAAAATATACCCTCCGATATATTTGACGGTACTGGTGTATATAGACTTAATTGTTCTGATTGCACACAGTTCTATATAGGACAAACAGGTCGTTCCTTCAAATTACGCTATAAAGAACATATCCCAAGCTCCAAGTCAAATGTAAGAAGATCTTCATTTGCAGAACATTTGAGCTTATATGACCATAATATAAAGAGTATTAGTGATAATTTAGATATCCTACATAAATGTAAAAAGTCACTAAAGCTGGACACCCTTGAAAGGTTCGAGATATATAAAGCCATAAAGGAGGATCACAATCGTGTCCTAAATGAAAAAGCAATACTTACTAATAATATTTTATTTAATAGAATCGATCATATAGAACGAGAAATCGACTATATCAGATCGATAAAATTGAACCAAGGTCAAACCGGCATTGATTAGTCTTACCGTGGGGGCGTTCCTGTACAGGTTCGTTTGCGGCCGCGTGTTGTTTTTATATTTCGTTGTTGTATTGTTGTTTTGTTATGATATATTTTATTTATTATTTGTGTAATGTATGTGTTGTTTTTAATTTTTAATATCTGACGAGATGTATATACATCAATAATGTTTTGACCTGATTCATATCCGATCTGATGATGACACCATTGGTGTCGAAACTCGAGTTATCCCGAAAAGGATTTTAAGAAACGTTGACAGAAGGTAATTAACCTATTTTATATACATTTTTTTATATTAATATTGAGTTGCAGCAGGTCGCATCTACAATAACATAATAAACTTTTTCCTTAAATAGATTGAATTAGTTAATTTAAATTTTTTTGAAATTAACTAAAACTGTAATTAAACCCCGAAACAACAACCTTTTTACATTCTTTACAAATTGACAAGCCCAACAGTGAGGCTTTTAAACATCCTCAATTATATTTAATAACATAATCTTTTAGATTACAAGATACATAAAGAAGGAAAACCAATTAGACCCACTGTTTCTTTTATTAATGCACCTATTTATAAATTATCAAAGGAAGTTAGCAGAGTACTAAAAGAGAAATATGAATTTGGGACAAAATACAGCATAGAGAATAATGTAAAGTGATAGAAAAATTAGAAAATATTAAAATTAATGTAAATACAAAATTGATATCACTGGATGTTAAGGACATATTTACCAATATCACAGTAAATAAAGTTATTAAGTTAATAAACGATAATAATATGGGAGAATACAGGTATAAAAAGCAGTTGATTAAAATAATTAAAGAATGTGTAAATCAGAACTATTTTAGGTTTAATAACAAGTTTTATATACAGAAAAAAGGTTTACCTATGGGATCTTCATTATCCCCTATTGTTGCTGAAATATACATGAATGATTTTGAAAAGCAATTAATAAGTTCCACTAAGTATAAAGACAATATAAAATTATGGACTAGATACGTTGACGATGTATTAGTAATTTGGGAAGGAAGCATAGAAGAAGTGCATGAGTTTATAAATGAGGTACATAATAAGGATAAAAACTTACAATTTAAAGAAGAGATAGGAGGTAAGAAAATAAATTACTTAGATTTAAACATAGAAATTAAAGATAATGAGAAACTACAGTTTGGGATATTTAGGAAAGAATCGTATTCTGATATAATTATACCAAGAGAGTCTTACCACCCTTATAGATATAAAATGGCGGCGATCAATTCATTTTGTTATAGAGCTCAGAAGTGTTTAAAAGAGACCGAATCAAAAGATAGGGAGTTAAAAACGATAAAGGGTATTGTAAGGAATAATAATTATAACACCAACATAGTGGATAAAGTTATGAAAAGGGTTAACATACAAAAAGCTAAAATAGAACCAGAACAAAAGAATTATGCAGGGTCATTGACATACATAGGTTTACATACTAGAAAAATTATAAAATGTTTTAATAAATACGGAGTAGATATAGCTATTAAAAAATGTGAAACGGTATTTGATAAGATAAGGAATAAAAATATAGAAAAAATCCCAGTATTACAGAAAAGCGGAATTTATAAATTAAAATGTACAGACTGCAACAAAGTGTACCTAGGCGAGACAGGACGAAAATTCGTATGCAGGTTGTCTGACCACAAACGTGGAGAAGGTAATAGAACAAGGAATTTGTTATATGCAAGACATTTCATAGAAGACAACCACAAGTTTGTTAATCCTTTGGAAGACTACGAAATTGTAAAAATAGTAAAGACACAGTTGAAAGGAAGCTTAGGGGGGAGTTAGAAATATTGAAAGAAAGAGAAAAAGGGTTAGACAATTTAATTAATACTAAAATTAAATTTGATAATGAAGAAATATTTTATAACATAATTAAGAAGTAAATGATAGAGGACAGATAGATAAGATTAAGAATTAAATTACTTAGGACTAATTAGGTGTTTTTAAAATAAGGGTGTGTGACTGGCACACATGTGTGGATGAGAAAGACTAGGTTTAAAAGGGATGCACACACACACACACACACACACACACACACACACACACACACACACACACACACACACACACACACACACACACACACACGCACGCACGCACGCACGCACGCACGCACGCACGCACGCACGCACGCACGCACACACACACACACACACACACACACACACACACACACACACAACACTGAAACACAAGGAATTTTCTAGAAAAATATGTAACTGTCCAGATAGTGGGACAGGACTGAGGGTGGGGAAGGGACATTCAATTATAGCGTATTGTGTGTGAGTAGGGTGGGGTGAGACGTGAGTGAAGGGTTTTTTTCAGCTTTTTGGTTTAATTCCGATCTGACGATGAGCTGTGAAGCTTGAAAGCGCTAATCGGGATAATTTTATATAGTGGTGTGCAACAGTGATCATTCTGCTTGTGATTTTAACCACTAACACAACTTTCTTGATTAAACTTAAGTTAAAGTTACACAAAGTTTGATAAAAAAGTTTGTGCGATTTTTGACCTTGTCGCACTACAAGTGTGCAATTAAAAAACTATTTTTATGTGATGTTGGTACACATCTCAGTGACAACTGTCTAAAATTTTATCTCTACTCGATATATAGTTTAGATTTGACAGCTAATTGACTAAGTTGTGTTTCAGTATGGTAGATGTTATATTTAATTTTTTTTGTATTCTACAATGCAAGACTAAAGAACATGGATTAAATTTTGTATAAAAAAAGAGACACTGCTCTATTATAGTGAAATTGTTTGCGGCATTATATTACAGACCTGGCTTCCGGCAGGTCTGGTATGTATTATTAACTACCAGACTAGCAGTTTAGAAATGGTACAAAAGCTTCTAAGGCTGTTATGAATCAGCTGAAGATCATGATGGTCAGATGAAGATTGTGGCTTTATGTTCCAAGAACTTTATCACTAGGTGCAACAGTAAATAAAGAGCAGGCCCACTATTCAGGCATTTTATACCACTTGTTTGAAGCTATTCAAAGAAAACAGACAAGGTTCATGGAAGGATAATTTATGTAAGTACAACGGGATGCATACCTTTGTTTGGTCACAAATTTTAGTCAAAAAAATATGACACCACAGCTGCTGTGTTCACCAGATACATCATAATGTGATTTTTCCT
Source organism: Magicicada septendecula (assembly GCA_034769895.1). NCBI lineage: Eukaryota > Metazoa > Arthropoda > Insecta > Hemiptera > Cicadidae > Magicicada > Magicicada septendecula. The sequence continues at coordinate 113,086,646 of CM068370.1, forward strand.
CTTCCTTCTTTACGGAAAAATACTACAAAAGATGTTTCATGACAGTTAACGACATAAATAATTTCTCTGCGAGCTCCATGCTATACCAAAACGTGCATTTCAAGAAATGTTTTGAACACTGAAAAACTTTTGGCATAGTTATGTTACATCCAAATATTTGAACTTGTAAAGGCAATGGATGAATCCAAGAATAATTTTTCAAAGAAACAAAAACTGAATGCATTTTTGGTCAAACCTCATATTAAACTTATTTAATTGATTTAATATGTATTTTTGTTTCAATTTTATTTGTAATTCTTGGTCAATTCAGAATAATTTTTTTCATGTTATCGAATATTTGGATTACTGGAAATCAGTCCATCAGTCCTGCTATACATTGAAGCCTGAATCAACAACAAATCCACTTAAACTAAAACTGCTGCAAAACAATAAAATTAATAGCACACTATGCTAATAACATAACATCTTAACCTAACATGAATTAAACATGATAAGATTAACAAAAAATTATTGAGATCAAACTACTCAGCTCACAAACTCATAAATTATAACGACAAAGTAATTAGCGTACAGCTGATCTGTGGAAAATTACTTGTCAGAAGACAAGGTTTCAGTTAACCTATTCTGTTTTACTATTTCCCTGTATGATTCATTCTGTAAATAAACATAAGAGCTTTATTCAACCAAAACTAATTTAAAACACTTGAAATATTTGGCATTATAATCACTTTTTCTTAATGCACAAACCCCCTTAACTATTATTTTTCAAATTAATATATTCAGAAATAATTACAAAGTAAGTAAATATATTAAAACATCTTGAACAAATAATTTTTATGTATTGTTCATCAAATCTGAATTATTAGACCAGTACTATTCAATATAAAATCTTAAACAATATAAACAAATCTATTATGAATGACAGATATACAAATATGTCTCTATTTGTTGTTTTATTATTTTAAAAAGACTATGTTTACAAGAAACTATATTGTAAAAGGTATCACCAAAAAAGGTATCACGAAGTATTCAGATTCTGTTACAGTGAGACAACCCTTCTGCCTGAATTGGCAGTTGACTTTCTCAACTGCAGTAGGGAGCCTTATCTCTGATACAAAAAGTGTGAAATTTCTTTCTGTTGACTTTTGTATTGATAATAAACCACTATTTCAAAACCACTAGTAGTATACCCTTCCTAAGCTCTATCTGTTTTCATCTGTATTTATACGAAATAATCTACAGTCATCATATTGAGTAAAAGTTTCAAATGTGAGGCTCTAGGAGGCAACCCTTTCTGTAGTGAGGCACATGGTGTGTGTGTGTGTGTGTGTGTGTGTCTACAGGCTGTAAAATATAATAACTGAGGATACTTTATGAAAAACACAGTTTTATTAATTATTGATTATGTTAATTCCAACTCCATGTTTTGCTTTACTTAACTCTCTCCACATACTAATAGGTTTTGTTTTGAAAAATATCTTGTACCATATAAATATGAGCCACAAAATTCATCACCAAGTACAATGCAGTGCAAATATAAATCAAGAATACTGAAATAATCCTGAATATTGTACTTTTTTCAGAAATTACATATAAAAATATCACAGAAAATTGTAAATCAAAATAATGACAATAAATGATGAAGAGATGAGAGTGAAGTTATGAAAGAGGAAATCAGAGCAGGTAGATAGGTGCAAATATCTAGGGAGCATGTCGACTAAGAAGTTGACCAGTGAACAAAAGATTAATATTAGAAGAGCCATACTGAAAGGATGTTCAATATGAAAAAGGTATTTTAAGTAGCAGAATGAACTTAGACCCGAGGAAGTGACTTTACTTGATTGTTGATTGTTATTATCAACCAGGCCATTAGGCCGTGGTTCATTGTTGATTGTTGTTGCTATTGACAAACTCAGCTGCTGTTGTTGCTTGAGGAAGTCAAGAGAAGTCTGCGGTGGTCGAGCACTCTCCAATGCCAACCATCACATTCTCTTTGAGGAGACCAAGATCTTGTCCTCAGAGAGTGCCTTCTACCCTCAGCTCCACATGGAGTCCATGGAAAATCTTCAAACATGGTTCCATCACAATGAATCAAAGGGGGAAAGCCTCTTATTACATACGAATGACATGATGTGCTCCCAAGCCAATCAGACAGCACTTGATGCTGATTGGTTGATCCTGCTTTCCAGCTTAGATCATGCTGGTATCAAAGTTTATACAAGTGGGCCTTCTCAGACAAAATACATAGTATCTACCTCCACCTCTGAGGTGAATTGGTAGATACCGTGTCAATCTAGACACTGATTATGGCCTCCAATTGTGGGGCTGAAACGTTTGTCAGTAGCAACAACTGTGCATCACGGCCTAACAGTAATCTCAACAATGTTGAAGCTGGCCGTAAAAGTTTCAGAACTTGCAAGTGTTTTACTTTATTACCCAGGGAGACAGACAGTGAAGAAAAGGAATAGAATTATAATTGAGATGCTGGAAGTTTGGATTTGGAGGCGGGGGGAGGACTAAATAAAATAAGCAATGAAGTGGTTTTCAGAAAAATCAATTAGGATGGCATGCTTCCGATAATTATAGAGAAGAAAGGTAAACTAGACTAGTGGGGTATATAGATAGTGGGTGGCATTAGAGAGAAAAGAGGGACAGAGAGGCACAAGCTTAAGCTCTTGGTTGACATACAGTGAAGGGTGTATATGAAGAGATGAAGGCTCAAGCCTGAAATAGATAAAATGCAGACAGTGGTGGCATCTGATGGTAGAGTGCACACAATGCTGATAGTTAATACAAAACACTAACTAAAATATTTACTTACAAAGGCTGAAGGAGTTTTGAAATTGAAGTTTTTATTCCATGATAAGAAGTAATAAGCCATGCCATGCTTGAAAATAAAGTTGAACATTCCTTAAAAACAATATTAATGAAAAATAACACAACCAGACTATCAGTTAAGTCATATATTAGTTTAAAACAAAAGTAAATGTGTTTGGTAAGTGAGATAGAACTCAGAAGATATACAAACTGTAATTAACAAGCCTCAAGAGAAAACTGTATCGCGTTCCATTGTTTATTCACTTTCTTAAAAATGAATAAACATTTTAATTAAGTTAGTTAAGGCATATGTTTTTTCATTGTTTTTGGTTGTAATAAAATTAATAAGATTGATGTGTGAATCTGTAAGTTGTAAGGTGTTTAATTGGTGTGGCTCTCGACGTCTTACTGGCCTGAAACACTTCCTTAAGTTTCCCAGCTGGTCGAGTCCCAATGGTAGCAAGACCGGTCGAGTAGCGTAAAGTTGATGAAGAAATAGATATGCTCAGCTTCACCGAAAGTTTCAAAACAAAAATTATTGTTTTGAAGAAAATTAAAAAAAAATTATGTTTATAAAAAAAAATAATAAAAAAAAATTTTAATTTTATTAATTAATTAATTAGGATCAATTAATTAATATAGGGCTGTGAAGTTTTAAACAGTGTAATGCTCTTCTGAAAATTTTTATTAAAGTTTTAGTATAATTTAAATAATCTATCACCACTCATAAGACTGTCTGTAAACCAATCGATATTTGTTTACCTTTCTATTTTTTTAGGTTATCTTCACTTACGGGTGGTAAAGTCCTTGTAGATTATCAATTAGAATTATATTATTGGTAATTAGTATTATTGAAGAAATAAAGAACTATTAAGTATTGAAAAGTATTAATGTTTTATTAAGTAACAGCAATATTGACTCTTATCGATTAGTATCGATTCTCAGGATATCGAAAAAAGTTACAAGTATATGTTATAAAAATTATATAGGGTTCTTTAAACAGCCAGTTATTACCAAAGTCAGAGAAATCGGGCTTATATTTAAAAAGTATAACGTTACAATCAAATTAATAGTTATTAATAAACACAGACATTGAATAATAAATTGTAAATATAATAATTGTTTTCACCAAACAGCTGTGATGAACCAAGAAGAGGCACTGGGTTTGTCAAAGCAAATGGCCGCCGTCAAGTTGATCAAAATGTGACTCGTCCCTGCTGCGTTCCAAATAATGTATTTTGACGCAATATTTCTGTTCTCGTGTCCGCAAATCTCTTGTTATATGTTGTGTAGTGACTGGTGTAGTGATTCTGGGTTGTATTTAGTGTATCTGTATAATTATTAGTTCAAACACTTTCTCCGATTCCGTCACTAATTTGGTTTAATGTATTATACAGTTTTCTAGTGTTTTATGGTGTTTTTCGGAGTAGATTTATATTGTTCTGTGTTATGGAGTGTTACTTGATCGTTTCTGTTATAATATGATAGTTTCAGAAGTATTTTACAAGTCACTCGCGATTTCACAATAACTCACTATACACTCGCTTTGTATGACGATTATAGGTTAGGTTATTCACGTTATCAAAGGTATGTCATGTTAACCGTTCAACTACCAATAATTAACTAACTGTTTCCTTCAGTTTCAATTAAACTCTTAGCCCATATAATATTATCCTTAACATTGTTCAAATATTTTTCACATCCTGTATGCACTTTTACATTTTCACTATATGAATGCCTATACTTTGGTTATTTGTCAATTTTATTCACTAGATTTGATTTAAATTAATCTTTCAGTTCATTCTGGTTATTTTCAGATTAAATAATGCCATTTTATAGTGTTTTCTGTCCAAAAAAAATAGTAATTTCACTTTCAGTTTGGTATACTGTGAGAGTCAAAACATCAAAATTTACTTCCTGTCATTATATAAATTCAGCCATTTTATCAGTTATATTTAATATTAATAATCCTATATTGTATTAAAAGGTTCCTATTCCCTTATTTTCTGGTAATTAATTGAATTAGTTGTATTCTGAAACATTATTCTGAAATATATGACTCCCATGTCTAAATTTCTGAGTTTAGTCATTTTATTTTTATTTATAATTCTGAATATAATTTATTAAAATCTCTCTAAATGGTATGTGCAATTATATGGCATGATCTCAAGTTTATTTTGTCTAAACCCCTTTTGTTTATTTGCATTTAAATGAGCAATTTCTCTGTTTTGATGAAGTTTGGTTTCCATTCTTTTGGCCTATGATTTTTTAACAATTTTTCTTACAAAATAATTTACAAACAATATATGATGTGTGATACCCTCTCTGACTTTTACAAATAGTATTATAAATTAAACATGCTTTCAAATTACACAAAAACAACTAGTATTGGCCACAATACAAACAATAGTCAAACAGAATAAAGAATATTTTTTTTAAATAAATGGTTGTCTTCAAATCAGACATTTTGCAACAAAATTCCCATTTCCAACATGGAAATATGGTTTACAACAAAGGTTTTTTACTAACTAACATCTTAATTACTCTCTACTATTTACAAGTGGTAACTATTTTTATAGTTCTGATGTTAGTTGTTTCAGACCCAAACAAATGGCCTTATATCTAAAACATTTTTAAACATTCTTGTACTATATACATTAAAACCTTATATCTATATTCTTATTTCTAACTATTATTATAAGTAGGATTCTACAGTTTTTATACAGTCTTTTATACCTTGTCTTTGGGGAATTGTACCCTGTCATTAACAAATAAATAGTATGAACCGTTCAAAAAGCACTATGAAATCTGTTTTTCTTTTTTCATGTAAAACAAAAATGTTATTTTAAACAGATTCATGTCTTATGAACAACATATTGTCACCGTACACATTTTAAGTCATTGAAAAATGCATATTTCATTGCATCCAATGTTTGTGATTGCCAAGAATGAAACACAAGGTTCATTTTTTATAATACCCAAAACTATCACTGGTTCACTTTCACTTATATATTATGTTAATGCTAAATGGTCGTATAGTCTTATTAACATAATAAATTGGTTAGCGTTTTTTCAATGGAGATTTGTTCCATGGGTACTATATTATTGTTTCATCTTAGTTCACAGGAAACTTTTACTTTATACACTCCTCTCTCTTAAATTTGTATACATGTGGTTTTTATTTCGTTATACTTTTATTTTTAGATATTTATTTTGGGGATATAGGGATTTGGGTGTCTTTTATAAGAGCATGACATCTTCTTCAGGATGCTGCCCTCTTCTTATTTCTTCAGTCTTCTTTTCTCCTGCCTTCTGGGCCTGGTATCTTCTCCATCTTCTTCTTGATGCCATCAGGTTTCTTGGGATCTTCCCCATCTTCTTCTTTAAATCAGAAATACACAACCTGTATTGGTTGATCTTGGCTTATTTTAGGGTTTCTATTCTATTTATTCTCCCTCGTTGTGGGTTTGGTCATATTGTGTACTGCTTTGTTATTTACTATTTTACCTTCCTGGGTTATACCTTGAAAACCTTTGGTTATGAGACTGGTTTTGGATGACTCATCACTAGTAACTCCTTTTATTTTAACTTGTATTTTCTTTATAATAATGATTTCTTTCCACAGTTGCTATGAATTAATCTTTTTATATTCAACTTAGTGCTTTCTTCCAAATTTAAATATTATAACTTCATTATTCTAATGATCAATTGCCATTCAATATTATGCATACATCTGTCACGCTACAGATTGCTCTCCTCCAGAAGTAATTATTTCAGACATGTTTATGGATGAAATAATTTCTTATTATAATTTCATCATTTCTTATAATTCATTTTCTTCTCCATTTTTATATCGACTTTTTTATATTAGAGTTTTATTAATTTTATATATATGGTTACTTGTCTTACTACTGATCCTTTTTGGATAGTTAGTGTCTTCTGAGATATATTATAATTGTAATACATTTTCTTTCTATATCAACTTCGTGTTGTATCCTTGGGATATTAATTCCCTAACATTCCCTATCACGTGGGCTGGGGCAGATCAGAGGGGCACTGTACGCTACTTCTCTGCTGGCCATACACCACTTCTATAAATTGAGTACAGGGGCATATCCATCCCTGCTCAAAAAACATAATGCTGCTGGAATTATCTTCAGTCAGTCATCGAATAAATAAATAAAAAGTAGTCTCATTTTCGACTAATAAAAATATCTTTGGATTCTCCACTTCGTAGTCTCTCAGATTATCTCACATTTTCTATCTTAATAAATCTTCATAATCATTATTATACTCATTACATATATATTTTTTCAAAACTCTTAACTTGTCTGATATATTTAATTTAATTATGGTTGAAAATCTTTCTTTTAATAATTTTGGTTACTGTTTACAGTGTAACTCTCTTTCTTCTCCATCTGAATTCTCTTTATACTTTCTTCTGGTTATTCATAGTATTAGCATGGTCTTTATAAATAGTCTTTCGTATTCATTATTTGAATGGTCTTAATATATTATATTTAATTTTTTTTTTTTTTTTTTTACATTGTATCTTTACATTAGATATACAGGTTGTTATTGATCATTTTATTTAAACATTTTGGTTCTTTCCTTTCTCTTAGAAAGTTATTAATCCGCCTTCGCATTCATTAGCATTAATTCATTTATATTATATTTCATGTGGTATTTCTTCTCTTTGCATTTCATATAGGTCTTATTATTATCATTTGTTCAAAATCATCTTCTCCATCTGTTTGGTATGAGTTGTTCTTCTTCGCTCTTAATTAACTGTTTTCATTATCGTTTCATAGGTAATTAGTCTCTTTGCTTCCAAATTTTTTTTTCTTCTCTGGCATATTACACTCTTTTTTGTTATTCTTCTCTACTCCTTCAAATGCTATTGTGAATGTCTAGCATTTATTCTGGATTAACGTTAATTCTCTTTTCTGAATTAACCACTTTATTTTCTTCTCAATTCCATCATAATTGACACATAATTATTTTTTGGAACTTGGTTAGTTTTAATGTAAAATTCAAACTATTCTTTTTATTTAATTGAAAAATATTTCTCATAAATCCTTGTAATATGTTGATCTTATCTTGTTTCAAAGTACTGACGTTCTATCAACATTCAAATTCTGTTTAATTCATTTATTCCCAGAATTGTTTCATTCAGAATTGTTTATAGTAGTGTGATTTTACTATTATTTCTGAAAGTTTTGGTATTTCTCCAAATTCAAATTCTTCTTAATTATTTACCATAAAGTTTTTCTCATAAACTTAGTTATAGTAAGTTGGTCTTACTTTATTTTTAAATTTTTTGTATAATTAAGTTCAAAATTCTCTCTCTTTCTCTTTCTTCCATAAAGTTTTGTTCTAAATTATCAGGTTGTAGTAAGAAGTACTTACATATTTTAGAATAAGTTATATTCAAAATTCTTTCTTTTTCTTTCTTCCATAAAGTTTGTTCCAAAATTATTAGGTTGTAGTAAGATGTACTTACATTATTTTAGGATTTTTTTAAAATTAAATTAAAAAATCCTTCTTCTTATAATTCTCCAAAATGTTCTTCTCAAAATATTAGGTTGTAAGATGTACTTACATTATTTTCGGATTTTTTAAAATATTAAATTGAAAAAATTCTTCTTCTTCTAATTCTCCAAAATGTTCTTCTCAAAATATTAGGTTGTAAGATGTACTTACATTATTTCTGAATTTTTAAAATAAAAATTCTAAATTCCTTCTTCTTATAATTCTCCAAAATGTTCTTCTCAAAATATTAGGTTGTAAGATGTACTTACATTATTTTTGAATTTCTAAAATTAAAAATTCTAAATTCCTTCTTCTTATAATTCTCCAGAATGTTCTTTTCAAAATATTAGGTTGTAAGATGTACTTACATTATTTTAAAATTTTTATAAAATATAAATTCTAAATTCCTTCTTCTTATAATTCTCCAAAATGTTCTTCTCAAAATATTAGGTTGTAAGATTTACTTACAAAATTTTTTGAATTTTTTTAAATTAAAAATTCAAAATTCTATAACTCACAACTCATTCTTCATAATATTTCTTCATAGAAGCTTGATTGTACACTCCTTTGATCTTTCCTGAAACGATTTCCTTCAACTCATATGTATTGTTATGCTTATCATTTACCACAACATATGGTCCGGTGTAAAGTAATAATAATTTTTTGGTTATGCCTTCTAAGGTGCTAGGCAGCTCTCTATTTTTTAGGAGGACTTTCTCACCCTCTTTATATGTTACAATTCGCCCTATTGCCTTCTGGTATTTGGCTTGCCGTTTTTCCTGATCTTCTGCTACCTTATTGTAAAACTTCAACTGGTTGAATTTCCTATTGTTGTTCGTTGGAAATTCAATGATTTGTTCAATGTCTCGGGGAGTCGGCTTCTCATACATGGCTGAGTACGGTGGAATTCCTATAGCTGGATGGTGGGCGTAATTTAGGAATGTTTCTGTCGCTGCTAGGTACTCTTTCCACTTTTTCTGTTGGTTGTGACAGTACGTGCGCAATATCCTACCCACTTCTCTTAGTACTCTCTCAGCCGGATTGCTACTTGGGTGGTAGACTGATGTCTTATATGTTTTGACCCCAAGTGCTAATAAAGTGTCTCGCCATCTCCTCCCCTTAAACTGTGTACCATGGTCGGTAATAATAGAAAATGGTCTACCGATCTCTGGGATATACAAATCAATAATCACCGCCAAAACCTTTGCTGTCGTTGCCCGATTAACCGGATATAGCTTTATATACTTGGTGTAGTGATCCATTATGATTACCAAGTATTTATATCTGTGTCGACCACCGCTACGGGGAAATGGCCCGCATATATCCAAAAACACTTTTTCCAGTTTTGCGTTGGAAGTTATCGGTATCATGATACCCTCTGTCTTTTCATTGTTTATTTTTGCACATTGGCAGATCTTACAGGACTTGATGTATGTCCTCACCTTGCGGTTGATATTCTTTATCTTACAATTTTCCTCTAGAGCTTGTATCACTTTTAACGCTCCCATGTGACCATACCTGACATGGTAATCGATGATGACCTCCTTTTCGATTTGGTGTGGGATTATCACCTTCCATGTCTCATCGTCCAATGCGGTTTTTATGAATAAAATTCCCTTGTTAAGGTGGTAGTATTTAGAAATGGTTTCATCATTGGCTTCCAAACGACTCACAATGTTTTTCAGCTTAGGATCAGACTGCTGATGGATTCGGATATTTATTAACAAAGCTTGTAAATCGGCTCTGGTCGTGAATATGTTATAAATTTTTACTAAGCTCTCCTTCTCTCCCTCGAAAGTCTGATCTTCCAGATTTATACGTGACAACACATCTGCTACCACGTTCTTCTTTCCTGGAATGTATTCCCATTTCAGGTCATATTCTTGTAGGGCGAGTACCCACCTAGCCAATCGGCCGTGACTCAATTTGCACCTACGAAGGAACGAGATGGATTTATGATCAGTTCGTACCGTGACTTGATATCCGAGAATGTACGTCCGGAACTTGCTGCACGCGAACACCACGCTCAACAATTCCTTTTCTGTCACACTGTAGTTCTTTTCGCACTGGTTCAATGTGCGACTAGCGAAGCTTATTACCAGATGTTGTCCCTCCTCATCTTCCTGGTATAATGTCGTTCCTAAGCTTAGATCGCTAGCGTCACAGTTTAGAAAGAACGGTTTCTTAAAATCTGGGTGACGAAGTATCACACTCTCCAGAAACTTCTCTTTTATTAATCGGAAAGTAATATCTTGACCTTCACCCCAAGTCCATTTGTTTTTGGCAGATAACTGTGGTTGAAACTTGGCGGTCAACTCGGAATATCGGCTCTGAAACTTCCTGTAATAGTTACAGAGTCCGAGGAAAGATTGCAATTGTTTCCTGTTTCTTGGTTGCGGGAACCTCTGAATTGCCTCCACTTTTTCTGCTGATGGGGTAATACCTCTGTCGTCTAGGTTGAAGCCTAAGAATTGTACCTCGCGCGCTATGAACTTGGATTTCTCCAACTTCAGTGTTATGTTGTTCTGCGCTAGTTTGTTTAGTACAAATTCCACTCTGTAACAGTGCTCTTCCCAGGTTCCGGATGTAATTAGTAAATCGTCAACATAGACGGTGGTAAATTGGAGCGCTTCTGGTCCCAAAATCTGGTCCATGCATGCCACAAATATGGCGACAGAATTGACAAGTCCGAAGGGCAGTCTCTTGAACTGGTAATTGCGCCCTTCGAAAATGAACGCTACATACTGGCGGCTTTGTGGATGCAGCTCTACCTGCCAATAACCACAGACCGTATCCCAGGTGCTAATAAAGTTAGTACCATGAAAACGCTTTAAGATTTCTTCTATTTCACCGGGAGAAGTTCTGTCATTCACAATTGTCTTATTCAACTCACGTGCATCTAAACAGAGCCGGACTTGTCAGTCTTTCTTCGGAACAGCAATAATTGGACTAGTGTAAGGTGATTGACTAATCTCAATTATGTCGTTTTCTATCATCTTGTTTATCTCTGTTCTCACGGCTTCTTTGAGCGATTGCGCTATTGGATATGACCTCCGGTTAAACTCTACGTTTTCTTTAAAACGAAGTTGGCACTGGTAGTTTTTTACCTTCCCTGGTTCATCAGAAAACACCGCCTTGTATTTCTCATATATAGCGATTAGACGATCAGCCAGATGTGTTGGTATTTTCTCGTTATCGTTTCCGCACTGGAAATTCCGTATTTCTTGGATCTTAACTGACCATAAATCCTCTCCTCCATGATTGTATATTATGGGTTTAGAAAGAGGGCTGTTTCTAATAACATTTATTTTACGAAGTTGTTGATGTATAGGGCTGGGAAGTATAGTTGTGCTTCCTACCAGATCTGCGGTCCATGTTACTCCGTCTGGGAAAAGTGATACTTTATTTAAATTAAGATCGATTACTGCCGAATATCTACGAAGAATATCGCAACCGACTAAGATGTCAAATGGTAATCCGGTGGCGATTAAAAATTCCATGTCTAAAGCTATATCACGGCTAACGACACTTAAGGAAACTTGCTTCCTAATGGTTTTATTCTGGCGGCCAGTTGCACCTACCAACACAATGTTGTTGACTGGTAACATTGGCAAAGTTTTTCCACATGTACATTGTATTCTCTCCAACTCATTGGAGTTTATTATTGAAATATTAGCTCCTGTGTCTATCATTATTTTAGCGGGAACTCCTTCCACCTCCGCTGTTATATAAATTATCTCATTATTACTGTTGCTGAGACTCTTCTCGTTCTCTTCCAAAAGTTCAGTTCGTATGTCTTTCAAATAATGGTTACTGATAATAGTGATGTTTTTATCATTGTTTGCTTGTTGCAAATCATCCTTTTCTAACCCAGGAAGTATAAGCAGTAACGGGTCATCGTTGTTGATTACTGCCTCCTCTCGTTTAAAGTATTTTGTTCATTGTTTGAGTTATTATTGACCGAGGCATCGTTCGGGAAACTCTGGTTTGTCTCCTGACGTTCTGTACCCTGGTTAATGTTTAACGCCCTGTTCGGTTGTCTGCCAAGATCTTCCAGGCTGGTACTTCGTCTTTCCTGTTCGTATCTTGGGCCGTCTCGTTCCGCACTCCTCCATCTTCGGTCGGCGCCGTGGAAGCTGCTCCTCCTCGGTTGATAGTATCTCCTGGGTCCGCGATCTTCTGCTCTTATAAAATTTACCCTAGGGCGCGACACTCGGTTATTACTATTGCTATTATTATTATTACTAATATTATTATTATAGTAATTTCGGTTAGGTGGGTAAGGTCTGTCACCATTATTGTTGGGATATGGATTTCTCTGACTGTATGGAACATTATTATTTTGTTGATAAAAGTGGTTTCGATTATTTGGGTAGGGGTTGTTATTTCTCACGCCGTTAAAATTTCCGTTAAACTGGTTATTACGCGGCTGGTTGTTAGGGCCGTCGTAATTACTGGGCTGGTTCCGGTTATTTGTATGGTTATTGCCGTTATTGGGGTAAGTAGTCGGCCTTGCTTCTGGTCTCTCATTTCTCTTCCTGCTCTGCCGATAATACTCTTCATTCTCGTATCCCTCCAATAACTCAGTCATTCCCTGGATCGTCTTGATCTGACTACCTCTCCGGGCCCTGATAATGTCCTCATCATAGTGATAAGATATCTTATTCACTAAACATTCTTCTGGGATTGCTGGCTCAAGGTGCTTTGCCATACACACCTTCCCCAAGAAATATGCCGTCATACTGCTACCTAATTGTGACCTGTATCTTCCGTTACAAATATTGTCACGTATCAAGTTCTGGGTGGTCTCAGACCAGTATTTTGTCTTAAACATTTTCCGGAACTGTTGGTAGTCGGAAATTTCACTCCGGTTGGCCATCCACCAATTATCTGTTATGTCTCGGAAAGACTCGTCGAATATCTCCCTGCTATGGCTCCATTGGGTAATTTTATGCTTGGTTAAATATTCTTCTACCCTAGCCAGGAACTCCATCGGCTTGCGTTTGTATTGCCGGAAGTTGAGCCACTCTCGGCTTTCGTTGACAGGCAATCCGGTGAAATGAGTCGGTCTGTTCCTTATTGCTTCCATCTCCTCTCGGCTTTGTCGCACCTGACCGGTGATATTGGCCATGGTCTCTTGTATATCATTACATCGTTCTGTGACCTGGTTGCGTACTTTTCCGAATTCTTCTAGATTTTCCTTCCTCTGTTCTTCTACCTTCCTACGACTATGTTCTTCAATATTTGTGAACTTGATGTTCACCACTTCTTTAAACTCATGCACCTCCTTTTCGGTCTGGTTGCACTTTCCATCAATCTCTCGAATCTGTCGATTGACCATTATATTTTCTTCTTCCATCTTCTTATTCATCGCTTTTTTGTTAACAGTGATTTCTTTATTCAGTTCTTCTCGCAACAATTCCATTCTTTCGTCCAGTTTATCCAAATTCTCCTGATTTACCTCCCTTAACTCTTCTCTTAGGATTTGATTGTCTTCTCTCAATTCTTCCAATTTCTCCCCCATCTTCTCTTCCAACTTCCTGTTATCTTCTTTCAACTCTTCCTTCAATTGCCGGTTGTTCTTCTCTATCTTCTTTCTGGTTTCATCGATTTTCTGATTGGTGTTCTCAATTTTATTAATCAATTCTTCTTTAGTTGACTTGAATTCTTCCTTGAACGCTTGGTTGTCTTCCTTCAAATCTTCTATGTTCTTGTTCATCCCAGTCAACTCTTCTTTTGTGGATTGATTATCCTTCTTCAATTCTTCTAACTTTCCTCCCATCCTTTCTTCCATCTTCTTGCTGTTTTCTTCCATCTTCTCTTCCATCTTCTTGCTGTTTTCTTCCATCTTCTCTTCCATCTTTTTGCTGTTTTCTTCCATCTTCTTCGTCAGGGACTGATTGTCTTCCTTCAATTCTTCTAACTTCTTCCCCATCTCTTCTTCCATCTTCTTGTTTGTTGTTTCGATTTTATTTCCTAAATCTTCTTTCAAGGACTGGTTATCACTCCCCATTTTCTTACTCAAGTCTTCCTTTAATTCCTTACTTGTGGATTCCATTTTCTTGTTATTTTCGTCCATTTTCTTGTCCATGTTTTTATTTATTTCTTTACTCATGTCCATCATCATTCTTCTGAGCATTTCATGTAATCTCTCATCCTCCGTCCGTTTTGGTTTTTCCAATCGTTCCTCCTGGACATTGATTTCCCCTGTCTGTGTGGGTATCTCCGGTTGTTCAGTTTGTTTGGACAACACCGGTGGTAATACCTCTTCCGCCTCTACTGGCGTCGCCTCCTTGTTGTCCATGTCAACTTCTATTTCTTTCTCGGCCTCCGCCGCCCGTTTCTTAGATGTTGCACGTCGTTGCATTTTCCCTTGAAATTCTCTGGCTTTGTAGCTGTTGCCTAGCTCCAACTAGTGATTGGACAGAAAGTATTGGCCTTCCAATCGCTAATTAAAGCCCCTAAAGTTGTGCGCCAATTTGTAATAAAATAAATAAGATTGATGTGTGAATCTGTAAGTTGTAAGGTGTTTAATTGGTGTGGCTCTCGACGTCTTACTGGCCTGAAACACTTCCTTAAGTTTCCCAGCTGGTCGAGTCCCAATGGTAGCAAGACCGGTCGAGTAGCGTAAAGTTGATGAAGAAATAGATATGCTCAGCTTCACCGAAAGTTTCAAAACAAAAATTATTGTTTTGAAGAAAATTAAAAAAAAATTATGTTTATAAAAAAAAATAATAAAAAAAAATTTTAATTTTATTAATTAATTAATTAGGATCAATTAATTAATATAGGGCTGTGAAGTTTTAAACAGTGTAATGCTCTTCTGAAAATTTTTATTAAAGTTTTAGTATAATTTAAATAATCTATCACCACTCATAAGACTGTCTGTAAACCAATCGATATTTGTTTACCTTTCTATTTTTTTAGGTTATCTTCACTTACGGGTGGTAAAGTCCTTGTAGATTATCAATTAGAATTATATTATTGGTAATTAGTATTATTGAAGAAATAAAGAACTATTAAGTATTGAAAAGTATTAATGTTTTATTAAGTAACAGCAATATTGACTCTTATCGATTAGTATCGATTCTCAGGATATCGAAAAAAGTTACAAGTATATGTTATAAAAATTATATAGGGTTCTTTAAACAGCCAGTTATTACCAAAGTCAGAGAAATCGGGCTTATATTTAAAAAGTATAACGTTACAATCAAATTAATAGTTATTAATAAACACAGACATTGAATAATAAATTGTAAATATAATAATTGTTTTCACCAAACAGCTGTGATGAACCAAGAAGAGGCACTGGGTTTGTCAAAGCAAATGGCCGCCGTCAAGTTGATCAAAATGTGACTCGTCCCTGCTGCGTTCCAAATAATGTATTTTGACGCAATATTTCTGTTCTCGTGTCCGCAAATCTCTTGTTATATGTTGTGTAGTGACTGGTGTAGTGATTCTGGGTTGTATTTAGTGTATCTGTATAATTATTAGTTCAAACACTTTCTCCGATTCCGTCACTAATTTGGTTTAATGTATTATACAGTTTTCTAGTGTTTTATGGTGTTTTTCGGAGTAGATTTATATTGTTCTGTGTTATGGAGTGTTACTTGATCGTTTCTGTTATAATATGATAGTTTCAGAAGTATTTTACAAGTCACTCGTGATTTCACAATAACTCACTATACACTCGCTTTGTATGACGATTATAGGTTAGGTTATTCACGTTATCAAAGGTATGTCATGTTAACCGTTCAACTACCAATAATTAACTAACTGTTTCCTTCAGTTTCAATTAAACTCTTAGCCCATATAATATTATCCTTAACATTGTTCAAATATTTTTCACATCCTGTATGCACTTTTACATTTTCACTATATGAATGCCTATACTTTGGTTATTTGTCAATTTTATTCACTAGATTTGATTTAAATTAATCTTTCAGTTCATTCTGGTTATTTTCAGATTAAATAATGCCATTTTATAGTGTTTTCTGTCCAAAAAAAATAGTAATTTCACTTTCAGTTTGGTATACTGTGAAGAGTCAAAACATCAAAATTTACTTCCTGTCATTATATAAATTCAGCCATTTTATCAGTTATATTTAATATTAATAATCCTATATTGTATTAAAAGGTTCCTATTCCCTTATTTTCTGGTAATTAATTGAATTAGTTGTATTCTGAAACATTATTCTGAAATATATGACTCCCATGTCTAAATTTCTGAGTTTAGTCATTTTATTTTTATTTATAATTCTGAATATAATTTATTAAAATCTCTCTAAATGGTATGTGCAATTATATGGCATGATCTCAAGTTTATTTTGTCTAAACCCCTTTTGTTTATTTGCATTTAAATGAGCAATTTCTCTGTTTTGATGAAGTTTGGTTTCCATTCTTTTGGCCTATGATTTTTTAACAATTTTTCTTACAAAATAATTTACAAACAATATATGATGTGTGATACCCTCTCTGACTTTTACAAATAGTATTATAAATTAAACATGCTTTCAAATTACACAAAAACAACTAGTATTGGCCACAATACAAACAATAGTCAAACAGAATAAAGAATATTTTTTTTAAATAAATGGTTGTCTTCAAATCAGACATTTTGCAACAAAATTCCCATTTCCAACATGGAAATATGGTTTACAACAAAGGTTTTTTACTAACTAACATCTTAATTACTCTCTACTATTTACAAGTGGTAACTATTTTTATAGTTCTGATGTTAGTTGTTTCAGACCCAAACAAATGGCCTTATATCTAAAACATTTTTAAACATTCTTGTACTATATACATTAAAACCTTATATCTATATTCTTATTTCTAACTATTATTATAAGTAGGATTCTACAGTTTGTATACAGTCTTTTATACCTTGTCTTTGGGGAATTGTACCCTGTCATTAACAAATAAATAGTATGAACCGTTCAAAAAGCACTATGAAATCTGTTTTTCTTTTTTCATGTAAAACAAAAATGTTATTTTAAACAGATTCATGTCTTATGAACAACATATTGTCACCGTACACATTTTAAGTCATTGAAAAATGCATATTTCATTGCATCCAATGTTTGTGATTGCCAAGAATGAAACACAAGGTTCATTTTTTATAATACCCAAAACTATCACTGGTTCACTTTCACTTATATATTATGTTAATGCTAAATGGTCGTATAGTCTTATTAACATAATAAATTGGTTAGCGTTTTTTCAATGGAGATTTGTTCCATGTGTACTATATTATTGTTTCATCTTAGTTCACAGGAAACTTTTACTTTATACACTCCTCTCTCTTAAATTTGTATACATGTGGTTTTTATTTCGTTATACTTTTATTTTTAGATATTTATTTTGGGGATATAGGGATTTGGGTGTCTTTTATAAGAGCATGACATCTTCTTCAGGATGCTGCCCTCTTCTTATTTCTTCAGTCTTCTTTTCTCCTGCCTTCTGGGCCTGGTATCTTCTCCATCTTCTTCTTGATGCCATCAGGTTTCTTGGGATCTTCTCCATCTTCTTCTTTAAATCAGAAATACACAACCTGTATTGGTTGATCTTGGCTTATTTTAGGGTTTCTATTCTATTTATTCTCCCTCGTTGTGGGTTTGGTCATATTGTGTACTGCTTTGTTATTTACTATTTTACCTTCCTGGGTTATACCTTGAAAACCTTTGGTTATGAGACTGGTTTTGGATGACTCATCACTAGTAACTCCTTTTATTTTAACTTGTATTTTCTTTATAATAATGATTTCTTTCCACAGTTGCTATGAATTAATCTTTTTATATTCAACTTAGTGCTTTCTTCCAAATTTAAATATTATAACTTCATTATTCTAATGATCAATTGCCATTCAATATTATGCATACATCTGTCACGCTACATGGTACATATACAGTAAGTAAGAAACTGTTATCAGTGCACATTGATTTAGTAAGGCACAACTAAAAATTCGCGAATTTGCCATCGTTTAGCGCTGATGGCAGCACTATATAAGCAGCTCTAAGATTTCATAACCTTGTTATTTCAGTGTCTCACAGCAGTGTTCGTGTTGACACGTGGCAGATTTGTGCTGAGTGCCATGCATTGTTTATTGTGCTTGTGTGTGTGTGCGCACTGTTGTGAAAATGTCTGAGCTGGAACTTGAGCAATGAAAACACATCTGGTGAAACTGAGTAAGAGTGGGAGTGAAATACAGGAAATGTTAGTGCATGTGTACGGTGAGAATGCCACGAAGAAAACAGCGGTGTACAAATGGATTAAACAGTTCTCTGAGAGAAGGGAACGAGTGAGTGATGAAGAAAGGGTGGGGTGGCCAGTAACGAGCTGAATGGACGAAAACATTGCCAAAATCGGCAACTGACCATGAGATCCATAGCAGACCAAGTGAACATTGATAGGGAGACTGTGTGGAAAGTTTTAACTGAAGACCTTATAATGTGTAAGGTGTGTGCCAAAATGGTTCCAAAGGAGCTCACTGATGAACAAAAGTAAACGAGGGTTGAACTGTGCACAGACCTGTTGGAGAAGCAAGATGATGTTTTGGGCTGAATAATCACAGGTGATGAAACCTGGATCTTCACATATGTCCCTGAACACATAGCGACAAAGTGCCCAATGGAAGTCACCTGCTTCTCCATGACCAAAAAAGTTCCGGCAATCAAAATCAAAACCTTGTTGATAACCTTTTATGATATCCGAGGGATTGTTCACTATGAATTTGTACCAGCAGGACAAACGGTTAACCAAGTGTTCTATTTGGGAGTGCTGCAAAGGAAAAAGTGAGACGCAAATGACTGGAACTTTTTGCCACAACTCATGGCTCGTGCATCACGACAATGCACCTGTGCACACAGCAATGTTTGTACAGGAGTTCTTAGCCAGGAAACAAATAACTTTGGTAGAACACCCGCCATACTCACCTGACCTTGCCCCCAAAGGACTTCTTTCTTTACCCGAAGGTCAAAGATGTTTTGAAAGGAAGACAGTTTGATGACAGTGAGGGCATTAAGACTAATATAATGGCAGCTCTAAAGGCCATTCTAGAAAATAGTTCCAAAATTGCTTTGAAGGGTGGAGTAGGTCCTGGCATCAGTGTATAGCTCCCCAACGAGAGTACTTTGAAGGTGACCATAGCGGTATTCGGCAATAAGGTACGTAGCATATTTTCTAGGATGAGTTCATGAACTTAATTGTCACACCTCATATAAATATCCTTCTTAGTACATAAAATTGGAACAGATTGAACAGATCTCAAAACATAACAGAAAATAATTACTTCCTTATTTAACATTTAAAACTTACATTGTATCAATATATTAAATACAGTTTTAAAATGCAATTTCCCTTATTTTATTTATAACAAAATAATGATTCATCTCCATAGGGAAAATGTAGGGTCTCTAAGTAAGCCATTAGTCATACAAGGTAGTGTCTGTCCATTACTACACAGGATGTTGGATATTCCTCCAGGTTCTCATTTCCACAGGTGAATCACTGTGGAGACTTAAAAATGCATACTGTTTTTATGGCACTGCCCAGGAATTTATCCCAAGATTGGTAGCCATACACACTGGTGTACTAACCCGATTTTATTTTATTTTATTCAGGTATCTCATACCTACGCATCTGTAGGTACTTAATAACTCTGTAACCCTTTACACCCAGTTTTTCAATATACACTATATAAAAATGTTATAAATAAAAAATCAAATGTTCTTTAAAAAATACATTGTATATTTACATAAATGTACACATTTACTATGGACTGTATAAATTATACATTTACCAATTTAAAATCACAGATAACATTTCATAGACTAAAATTACATATAATTATTTTTAAAATATTATTTTACACCTTTAATAAGATTTCTAGTTTCTGCTAACAGACCTTTTTTTGTGTATATATATTTGATTCTGAGTAATGAAATGAACTGTTGAGTATTATTAACACAGATAGATATGTAATATACGTTAACCTCAACAAACATTACGTAGCTTTACATATGTTAAATTGTTAAATTGTCTTATACATATTAAATTACTAACTGAACTGGAAAGTTTTGTTTTGTACCAATACAACAAAGCCAATGCAGAAGCCTATTTGTTTAAGAACCCTGTATATTTACTCATTTAAACACACACACACACACACACACACACACACACACACACACACACACACACACACACACACACACACACACACACACACACACACACACACACACACACACACACACACACACACACACACACACACACACACACACCACACACACACACACACAGTTATATGCAACATCTGTGTGCATAATTTCCATTGTTAAATTTGGAAACACAATATTTCTATCATTACTGAGCTGTAATTGTCTTCAGGTGCTACAAACACCTTTAACTATCTTCTACCAACCAACCAATTTCCAACTTCTACCAACTGGTTTGAACTTTCACAAATGCTAATCAAAAATTAAACATCAGCCTATAAATCCTGAGAATTAAAAAATTAAAAGAAATGTATATACACATAAGTTAGCATTAAAACGTTTCTGGAACTGGGGTCTTGATTTTAAAATAATATATGTGCTGGGGAAATGATTTTTCACAAATTGGTAGTGCTCATGACATCAGAATATGGCCAATCCTAATACTCTTCCTTCCTATCCAACAATAGCATTACTGGTGTGTTTTTTCAATATGCATGTGACATGTGATGTCTAACTTAACAGTGTACAAACATCAAACTTTGAGTTTTTATTAAAAAATTACCATCAGAGACAGTAATGTTTCTTGAAAAAGTATACAGTAATCAGCAATGAGACAACAAGTATATAAATAGTATAAAGGTGGTGTGAGGGTCACGTGTTGACAATGATGATTGTAGTTGGTGCCCATCTACTGCATCAAACTACAAAATTGTTGAGCACGTTCAAAGAATTGTTTAGGTGACAGAAGGAAATCTGTTGATGAAACAGCATTATAAGTTTGAAATCAACCAGAAGTTTCTCTATAATTATATGAAAATGCAATGGGTTTGCCAACAGATTGTTCCAAAAATGCTGTATGAAGATCAGAAATAAGCATGAATGACACTGGCAGGAGACGATATCACTATATATAAAAATTTTCTGAACAGTATAATCAAAGTAGAAGACATGCGGTGTTTTTGTATGATCCACAGACAAAATGCCAGTTGCTGGAATGGAAATCAAAATCTTCTCTTCGGACACAGAAACTATGTTTGGAAGGAAAAGTTATGTTGGAATTTTTTTCCGATTCTCACTGAATTGTCCATTATGAATTCATTCCACAAGGACAAACCGTGAATTAGGAAATGTATCTCAATGTCATCCACGGGATGCAATCAGAAGGAAATTTCCTGAAAAATGGAGAAAAAACTGGCTTCTTCTGCATAACAATGTGCCAGTATATCAATTAATCCTGGTCAAGGAGCACATTGGTCACCACAACTTGACAACTCTTAAGCATCCCACCATCTTCTCCTGACTGGGCACCAGCCAATTTTTACTTGTTTCCTCACTTCAAATCAACTCTACGAACAAGGACGTTGATGACATCACCAAAGAAACAGAGCATCACCAAAAGAGGATTCTAAGAACGGATTCCAGGAGTGTTTCCAAAAATTTTACAAATGTTGGCAGAAGCGTATACTGCCAAAGGAAACTACTTTGAAAGAAATATAGTGTAAGCATTTTAATGGATACAATTTTTGTGAAATAAACCAATCCGGAAACTTTCTGAATCTACCTTATAAATATAAATAAAATATAAAAAAGAAAAAATTCTGTTCATTCCCAGGTTTTGGGGGTAAATTTGTAATTCTTGGTATGTCAATTTTTTTTTGTTTTTGTGAATATTTCTAGCTGAGTAAGACTATCAAAAAAAAGGGCAAAAAAGGCAAATTTCCAGAAACAGCCACTTTTGAGCTGATTTTTTTTTAAACGATAGGTTTAGTGTTTACCTAAAAGTTTATCCAAGTTCCAGACTTCGGACTGCCCATTTTCCGATTTCCCATTTCCCATTTTCAGGAAATGGGCGGTCCGAAGTCTGGAAATTGGATAAACTTTTAGGTAAACACTAAACCTATTGTTTAAAAAAAAAATCAGCTCAAAGGATGGTGTTTCTGGGAATTTGCTATTTTTAAATTAGTCTTACTTGGCTATGTATGTATTTCAGTTTTTGAAGAAGTTTGATCAAGTTTTTAACATCAGAAGGCAAGCACAGAAATATGTTTTAAAATTTTATGATGATAACTGTCAAACCTAACAACTGTACACAGTGGTAATCTACTATCAAAAATTATGTTTAAAGATCAAATACATGTGACGGCCTAAAACCAATAAGGTGATACTGTAAAAAAGAATACAAACATGTTATAGGACCAAAAACATATTCTTTACTTTATATGGATTACTGTATGGACTCTGATCATGATTCAACCAATCTATAAAAAACAATTTCTTGTCAAAATTTAGTGCAGTAACAGTATCCTGACTATTCTGACTTTTAAATTGTTCTGCTATCCATTCATAGCTAGTACCAAAAACTCTAAATGGGTTCCTGAGAGAACATTAAAATGACCGAAGTTGAATTTGTATTTTCTTGTTAAGGTTTTGATTATTAGTTTCTTTGGCATGGAAGACACCACGGAGGATGAATACAGACCTTTTATAATATTCTTATCACTTCTCACCATCAATAAGAAAGTTCAGGCAACAGTTGTTAATGGTAAAAATTCTTTCATGAGAAAGTGCTATATCATCCATTAGCTTGGCTGTTTATAAGTAAGTTAATATATGCCTCTTAAATCAAAACATTCATATTTTAATTTAATCACCTGAAACATCGAAATAAAACCATTGGCCAGTACAGCTGATAAGGAGAGAACCATACATCACACAATAAATATGTTTATATTTTTGTTTATTGAGTTTTTAATTACAACTAAGAGAAAACTCTAAAACATTCGGGAAGACAACACTACTACTTTTGGTAGTGACTCAATAATAATAAGGTATTATACAAAGGATTCATTTCCAGACACATATGTGATCTGCTGATAAAGTATGAAAGTAGTATTTGCTTCTGAAGGAACTCTACATGGTATGTAATTGGAAATATGCCAAGAACAACGAACTACATGCTGAAAACAACACGGAAAGCACCAGTCAGGAAAGTGCCAACCAGCATAAACTTGGGTAATACCCACATGTCAGGTGGTGGTCTGAAAGTATTAAAATTTTATGACCACACATTATAATATGAAATAAAACACGTGTTGCCATTGTATGTATATAAAACTAACAAATATTATGATATGTACGCTGCAGTTAATTTTATGTTTGTGAAGGCTGTGTCATACGTTGTTTGCAAATAAAAAAAATAAAATGCTATCAATGTATTTTCTACAATTACATAATAGTGATACAAGGGAATGTTAGTAAAATTGTTACCAAGTGCCTTACACAGTGCCTTACTAAGAATCTTACCAGGTTTTTAAACAAGTGCTTCTCCACTGCTAAGCTTGGAATAGTTTCATACTTAGGCAAGTGCTAATTTTGGGGGAATGGAAGGCCAGTTAACATTCAAACCATCATAGTAATTACAGACTGACCACAGATTTCACTCAGTAGTGAATAACAATAAAAATAACATGCATATGAATTCAGCACTTTATACTAGAATGGAAGATTTGAAATACTAAGAAAAAAGGTAGTCAGATTATCATTCTGATTTCATTCTGTGTGGCAAAATATACCATTCTTTACAAAAACAAAAAGAATTGTATTTTTTCTAATAAAAGGAAAAAAGTAAAATTATGAAACAAACTTAACTCTCAAGCAAATAAAATATAAAAATGCTTGTGAAGAACATTTTATGGAGAAAACTCACTTTAACTTCATCTGCCAAAGCCCAAAGTGTTACAATAAAACAAAAACATTCAACACTATACAAAACTAACCATACACCTGCACTGTCAATAGCCTGATTGAAAACAATGAAGTCGCATATTATTAATGCATAATGCTTGCGTTATTTGACTTTTCACCTTTCCTAGTTAGCCAGCAACAAGAGGGGGCTAAACTTTGTAATTCCCCTACCACAAGGCATTTTACTTCCATGTTCCTTAAGGAAATGGAAGTATGGTGATGGCAAAAAAAAATCGTGTTCAAGATTATTGCAGATTCTGATTGTACTACACTCAAAACATGAAAAAAAGTCGTTTTTCGAAAAGTGTCTCTGTGTGTGTGTGTGTGTGTGTGTGTGTGTGTGTGTGTGTGTGTCTGTCTGTAGATTTTTTTCTATGGCAAACGATAACAGCCGCAAATTCAAAAACAGAATCAAATAATATTTTGCATACAGCGCTGATTTTTAGAGTACTCGCGACGTATTGTTTTTGGTGAAGATCGGTTGAGGGAAGGGGTAGTTTACCGGCAACGGTTTTTTTATCAAGGATAATTTTTTTTGTTTGGCAAACGATAACAGCCGCAAATTCAAACAGAATCAAATAATGTTTCGCATACAGCCCTGAATTTTAGAGTTCCCAAGATCTGTTGATTTTGGTAAAGATCAGTTAAGGGGAAGGGGTAGTTTACCAGCAACGTTGTATGTTTCACAAGGGTATTTTTTATGGCAAACGATAACAGCTGCAAATTAAAACATAATCAAATAATGTTTTGCATACTGGCCTGAATTGTAGGGTTCTCAAGACCTTTTGTTTTTGGTGAAGATCGGTTGAGGGAAAGGGGTAGTTTACCCGCAACGTTTTATGTTTTAAAAGGGTATTTTATATGGCAAACGATAAGAGCCGCAAATTCAAACAGAATCAAATACGTTTTTGCATACGTCCCTGATTTCTTGAGTACTAAAGACCTATTGGTTTTGGTGAAGATCGTTTACGGGAAAGGGGTAGTTTACCAGCCACGTTTTTTGTTTTATCAAGGGGTATTTTGTATGGCAAACGATAACAGCCGTAAATTCATACAAAATCACATAATATTTTGCATACAGCCCTGAATTGTAGAGTCCTCAAGACCTTTCGTTTTTGGTGAAGATCGGTTAAGGGAAAGGGGTAGTTTACCAGCAACGGTTTTTTATCCAGGGTAATTTTCTATGGTAAATGATAACAGCCGCAAATTCAAACAGAATCCAATGAAGTTTTGCATACAGTCCTGTATTGTAGAGGTCGCAATACCTATTGGTGTTGGTGAAGATCGGTTAAGGGAAAGGGGTAGTTTACCAGTAACGTTTTATGTTTTAAAACGGTATTTTCTATGGCAAACGATAACAGCCGCAAATTCAAACAGAATCATACAATATTTTGCATACAGCCCTGAAATGTAGAGTTCTCAAGACCTGTTGGTTTTGGTGAAGATCGGTTAAGGGAATAGGGTTGTTTACCAGCAACATTTTATGTTTTATCAAGGGTAATTTTTTTTGACGAACGATAACTGCCATATATTAAAACAGAATCAACTACCCTTCTGCATACCTTTTTGAATTATCCACAACTCAAGGTCTGTTGATTTTGTTGAAGATCGGTTAAGGGAAAGGGGTAGTTTACCTGCAACGTTTTATGTTTTAACAAGGGTATTTTTTCTATGACGAACGATAACTGCCGTAAATTGAAAGAGAATCAACTGTTTCGTATACAGCCCTGAATTGTAGGGTTCTCAAGACCTATTGTTTTTGGTGAAGATTGGTTAATGGAATAGGGTAGTTTACCAGCAACGTTTTTGTTTTATCAAGGGTGTTTTCTATGGCAAACTATAACAGCCGTAAATTCAAACAGAATCAAATAATTGTTTGCATAGAGGCATGAATTGTAGATTAATCAAGACCTATCGTTTTTGGTGAAGATCGGTTAAGGGAAAGGTGTAGTTTACCAGCAACGGTTTTTTATCAAGGGTAATTTTTTTCTATAGTAAACGATAACAGCCGCAAATTCAAACAGAATCAAATGATGTTTTGCATACAGCACTGTATTGTAGAGTTCTCAATACCTATTGGTGTTGGTGAAGATCGGTTAAGGGAAAGGGGTAGTTTAAAAGCAACATTTTATGTTTTAACAAGGGTAATTTTTATATGACGAACGATAACTGCCGTAAATTCAAACAGAATCAACTAGGTTTTTGCATACCTTTTTGAACTAAAGAGAACTCAAGGTCTGTTGATTTTGTTGAAGATCGGTAAAGGGAAGGGGTAGTTTATCAGCAACGTTTTATGTTTTAAAAAGTGTAATTTTTTTATGACGAACGATAACTGCCGAAAATTCAATGAGAATCAAATAATTTTTTGCACCCTTTCCTGAGTTACAGAGAGCTCAAGGTCTTTTGATTTTGGTGAAGATCGGTTAAGGGGAAGGGGTAGTTTACCTGCTACATTTATGTTGTAACAAGTGAAATGTTTCCATGACGAACGATAACTGTCGCACATTCAAACAGAATCAAATATTTTTTGCATGCTACCCTGAATTGTAGAGGGCGGAAGGTCTATTGATTTTGGAGAATATCGGTTAAGAGAAAGGGGTAGTTTACATGAAACATTTTATGATTTAACAAGTGTAAAGTACTTAATTTTTATAAATAAAGTATCCTGATAAGGAGCTCATAGTAATCCACTGTAGAAACGTAGATGAAATATCTATAAAAGAAGAGGTTAGGTGAACGGGGTGGGGGTAAATTTCTATTATTAAAAATTATAGTTGAAGGTGGAGAGCAGAATTTTTTATATGTGTACTACGTTATCGGCAACAAAGAAGTAGTTTTTTGTTAAAATTGCTTCCCGGGCTCTTTAGCCGTAGTCCAATGTTTTCTACAAAACCAGACTTTTCGGCAGTGCCATCGACTGCCATCAACGGTGAAAATCGAGTGCGAAAACGTGAGGTGGTATACGTTTGTGACCACAGTACTGTGGTTAATGCTGAAGAAATAAGTAGAAAGACGTAGTTTCTATGGAAATATTTCATTTCGAATATGATTTTAAATATAAATCTTAGAACATGGAAGTCATGTGTGGTTCTCCATACCGATATTTATTTGTATACCATTATTATGTAACCAAGCAAGATGAATGACAAATCCATCCCCTCAATTTTAAAATGACAAACCACCTTCCGTTATTAGTAAAGTTGCTTAAAATATAAATCACTCTCAAAGAAATTTTATTATCTGTTTATGTGGGCATCTGAAAGAAGCGCATTTTTAAAAGTACACAACTAAAAACATTATATAGAGTAATGTTACAAAACTGATCCTGTGTGTGTGTGTGTGTGTGTGTGTGTGTGTGTGTGTGTGTGTGTGTGTGTGTGTGAGCAAAAGTACTGAGGGGAACAGAGAGAGATTACGTACTACATGCAACTAATTAACAAAAAATCTAAAAACAACTACAAAAGTTAACGCAGAAATGCTTACTTTTCATGTTACTTACACAAATGGGTACACTTACAAGAGGATTAGTAGTTTTTTGAGTAGTACATACTATACTTTATTTTATAGCAATAATCAATTACTTACTTTTGGTGTAATGTATAATATTATTTTTATATTGCAGTAAATTAACATTACTTATATT
This sequence comes from Magicicada septendecula, assembly GCA_034769895.1. Lineage (NCBI taxonomy): Eukaryota > Metazoa > Arthropoda > Insecta > Hemiptera > Cicadidae > Magicicada > Magicicada septendecula. The sequence continues at coordinate 113,114,603 of CM068370.1, forward strand.
AAAATCTATTTCTCTACAGCATTTACAATATGCACTTACAAAGTTATCTTCAAGTCCATTATATATACATAACTACAGTTCATCATATACATAAGGTTAGTCACGTTATGAGCATGCACTACAGTTTCCTACCGCAGGCCATGGAACATACACATCTATTATACCTTCACCAGGTAAACTGCACTTCATTTCACTTGATTTCACGAGCATTTACTAAATAGTTTTACACTATAATTCAGTTTACACTACTAAATCTGATTCATAGTAAAATATTACTTTATTTACAATGAAGGTTTAGCATTTTCATGTGAGTTTTGAAAGATTATCAGAGACAGAATCAAGTAAATCAGCTTGCCAAGAGAAACCAGTAAGGTAAGTGACATACGAGAGCGCAATGCCGTTGTAGAACCAAGCTCTCCATCCAGTTCTTGTGTTGGCATCTATTCGGCTTTCTATTTCTTGACAGAGGGACTTTCGGTCATGAGATCGACCAGAACGCAGGTCACATATCATTCTTTTCTTACATTCTGCATCACAGGTTGGCCTAACCGGTGAATTCTTCCAGTAGTGCCTACAAAACCACAAAATATTTTGTGTAGTAAGTGTAATATTGTATTTCAAATTATATGGCACAAAATGCCAGAATTAAATGGGAGGATAACATCAGTGGGACAGCGAGAAAAAGAAGGAAGTTATTAGAAACAGATCAACATATTGGATAGAAAAGGTTAGCATAGATGAGACGGATCAATATTGTAACACTGTAATGTACAAGGGAGAAAAGTAATTTAAACAATTAACAACATATTTTATTAAATAACTCTCAATTACCTCATTAATTATAATAAAAATATAACAATTTTTAATCAGGCTGTAAAGCTGAGGTAATTTATATAAAATTTTATAACTGAACTTACTTATAATATTGATCAAAAGTGGATTCATTTTCTGCCATTTTGTTGACAAGATTGTCCCAATCCTGTGGCAGCAAAGATGCCATCTGATATGCAGATCTTGTACTATACAGTTTGTACCATATTGGATAATCATACAGGTTAGCTTCTTTCAGGTTCATCACCCATGTTTCATGGTCAATTACTGTCTACATACACAAAAGAATTACAATAAATATACGTGAATTATTTCTGATTTAAATTACGATGGTTACATACCACTAAATTATACACAATACACAAACAAGTCACACACACACACACACACACACACACACACACACACACACACACACACACACACACACACACACACACACACACACACACACACACACACACACACACACACACACACACACACACACACACACACACACACACACATTTATATTTTAAAATATCGTTAGCATCTTTTTACAAGAAAATATAAAATACACCAATGTCTGTTGACTTTGTATTAGTTTTCAAGTATGAATTTTTTTTAAAATTATTTCAGTGATTTAATTTTAAAATACCTTATAATTACCAATCCCAACTGTAATATCATATTCTCCCACTGATGAACAAATCATTCAGTTGAAATAGTCCCTACAAAACCCACTTCAAACTAACATCCCTCCACACCCACCAGCTACATAAACATGATTATTTTGTGAAAAAGATAAAAAGATTGTTAGTGACACTGTCTGTACCACATTTTTTTCTTTTTTTTTTATGTATTGTGACGATTTAAAGGCAATTTAAATAGCACAAATAAATTTTTTGTTCTTATAACAAGTCAGAGTATAATCCACCCTCCCTCTGTACCTAGATATCTGTATCAACTTGTAAAAAGGCTAGTACGAACATGCAAAGTACACTGTTATTAAGCGAAAACTAATAATCATTCTATTTAAATAAAAGACGTAATAATAATAAATGAAATACCTAACTCCTAACTAAGAAAAGGTAGGATAATTTATAGTAGTTAATTAATGGACAATTAATTATATTAAAAGTACGAACTACTTTTCTCTCGGTGTGTAAACTGCGCCCGCTTCCCTACTCTCTGCCGCTAAACCAACGCCAGTCGACCGAGACTCTCTGACATGTAAGCAGCTTGAAAATGTGTCGTGAAGTTAAACTTACGTTTATGTTGCTAAAACGATGTAACAAGAAGTTAGTGTTTCTCATTTACATAATCTACATGTAGCTAAAACGAAATGAAACTTAAAACTAGTAATGTAGTTCAGATGTTGAGAAAGTATTATTAATAAAAAAAAAACTTAGCCGACACATCTCTTTATGAAGAGTAAATGGTAAGATATGTTCCACACCATGTAAAAGGTAACTTTAGTGCTGTTAAAAAATTAAATGTGAAAAGTGAACACCAACGTCAGGAGTGAAGTTATGACAACAACTGTACAAGCTCCAAGTAGCAGAATCCCAGCATCATGACCTAGATCACAATTCTGAAACAACAAAATAAATGGAGGAACCAGAACGACAACGAACTACATCCAGGAAAACCTACTGAAGAGGATCATCAAGACGACCAGCCGCAGATTCACGTTATACTCAGGTGACACTAAACCGTAACTTCTGTGCATATATTGTTTTTAACAACCTCAACAAAAAGAACAGTAAAGTTTCTTGTAAAGACTCATTTAAATAACATAAATATTAGCATATTGATGTTTGTAGTTTCTGTAATGAGATAGTAGTAATCTGATGATGGTTAATATGAAATTACATCAGACTATTCTTCAAATAGTTTGGATGATGTTGAAGTATGTTAGAATATTATAAAGTTAGAACCCAGATCCGTGGTAATCAAAGTAATACACAGCTGTATGATTTTGAGATAATAAGAGTAACAATTTAAAGAGTATTTGATGCAGAATCTATAAGAATTTTCTTCTAAAGTAAAGTAAAAACAAAAAGATGACCATTAAAGGTATTATGTTTAAATCCGTAGTCAAGATATAATAATAAAGAGATTTTTTCGCTAATATCCAGAGAGTGAATAAATTTATGTAACCTTGAACAAATTCCTGATATATACATTGTCCTAATTGGTTGGTAAGTAATTTTTACTAACTACGGCAGCTAGTTTAATTAACAGCAACCAATTAAACTGGTTCCCTATGTTATAATGTCTTAACAGGATTTTACGGTACTAAAATGCGCCACTCTGCTATTGTGTAAAAAATTAATTATGTATGTCATGGCACATATAAAATGCGCCACTCTGCTAATACTTTGCTATTGTGTAAAAAATTTATTGTGTACTATCTGCTAATTAATTACCAGTAACTTGCTAAACTGCGTAAATTTATTCACTCTGAATTTGTGAACAAATAAATAGAGTTTTAATTATAAAATAATAATATTAGTATTAGGAAATCGCCATAATAAGCAAGTTCCCGCTTGTAAAAAATATTCCATTTTAAACCTGTCGGTATTTACAGGCTATTTCATGTTAGATCCGTGTCGAGGAATGTACGCTCTGCCCCGTAAACAAAATAAGTTATTTGAATCGCATTCCCAAGTGGACAACATACGACAGACCTGAACAGGAAATAATCGTGTTCCAGATTGACCGAATTCATCCTCCTTTTGTTAACAACACATTGCCAGGGTAAACAATAAGACACCCTAATGCATACAATAAGACTCCCCAACAGCTGATCCATTGTGCTAGTGTAAATACGATGAACTCTCCGTGTGAAATTTCTTTCCACTATAAAAAGATATTATCACTTTGTCTCGACAGATAATTGCTAGAAGTACATAAAGTTGAATTGATTTGAGATAATTTAAATTTGATTAATTAGTATAAGATTCTTATTATCTATATATGTGTGTGTTTAAATGAACTCAAATTTCATAAGATTGTTTAAAATAAAATAAAGGTTCCTTTTCATGAAATTCCGCGTGTCACAGTAGTGTAAGATATTAGAATTAAGAAAGAATCTAAGGTTGAGTATGGGATCAACTTTAGATTACTGTAGTATAATTAAGAGATATAGGGATAAGTACGTAACACAGTCACAATGGCGCTGCACTGGAAAGGGTTAATAATGGAGCAGAAAACTAACTAATTGAGTTACAGTATGCTAGCAAAATCAGTCGGGCCACGATATTGTGAAGTTATGAAAACTAAGAGTAATAAATAAATAAATAATATTTATTTATATATAAATAATATTAAGTTAGCAGTTAAGAAACGAGAGAAAGGGAACTTCACGAAAGAAAAAGATATCACTGTATTATTTACTAATGTCGCCCCATCGTCTCCTTTAAGTGGAGGAGGATGTGACGATTTAAAGGCAATTTAAATAGCACAAATAAATTTTTTGTTCTTATAACAAGTCAGAGTATAATCCACCCTCCCTCTGTACCTAGATACCTGTATCAACTTGTAAAAAGGCTAGTACGAACATGCAAAGTACACTGTTATTAAGCGAAAACTAATAATAATTCTATTTAAATAAAAGACGTAATAATAATAAATAAAATACCTAACTCCTAACTAAGAAAAGGTAGGATAATTTATAGTAGTTAATCAATGGACAATTAATTATAATAAAGTACGAACTACTTTTATCTCGGCGTGTAAACTGCACCCGCTTCCCTACTCTCTGCCGCTAAACCAACGCCAGTCGACCGAGAATCTCTGACATGTAAGCAGCTTGAAAATGTGTCATGAAGTTAAACTTACGTTTATGTTGCTAAAACGATGTAACAAGAAGTTAGTGTTTCTCATTTACATAATCCACATGTAGCTAAAACGAAATGAAACTTAAAACTAGTAATGTAGTTCAGATGTTGAGAAAGTATTATTAATAAAAAAAAAACTTAGCTGACACATCTCTTTATGAAGAGTAAATGGTAAGATATGTTCCACACCATGTAAAAGGTAACTTTAGTGCTGTTAAAAAATTAAATGTGAAAAGTGAACACCAACGTCAGGAGTGAAGTTACGACAACAACTGTACAAGCTTCAAGTAGCAGAATCCCAGCGTCATGACCTAGATCACAATTCTGAAACAACAAAATAAATGGAGGAACCAGAACGACAACAAACTACATCCAGGAAAACCTACTGAAGAGGATCATCAAGACGACCAGCTGCAGATTCACGTTATACTCAGGTGACACTAAACCGTAACGTCTGTGCGTATATTGTTTTTAACAACCTCAAAAAAAAGAACAGTAAAGTTTCTTGTAAAGACTCATTTAAATAACATAAATATTAGCATATTGATGTTTGTAGTTTCTGTAATGAGATAGTAGTAATCTGATGATGGTTAATATGAAATTACATCAGACTATTCTTCAAATAGTTTGTATGATGTTGAAGTATGTTAGAATATTATAAAGTTACAACCCGGATCCATGGTAATCAAAGTAATACACAGCTGTATGATTTTGAGATAATAAGAGTAACAATTTAAACAGTATTTGATGCAGAATCTATAAGAATTTTCTTTTAAAGTAAAGTAAAAACAAAAAGATGACCATTAAAGGTATTATGTTTAAATCCGTAGTTAAGATACAATAATAAAGAGATGTTTTCGCTAATATCCAGAGAGTGAATAAATTTATGTAACCTTGAACAAATTCCTGATATATACATTGTCCTAATTGGTTGGTAAGTAATTTTTACTAACTACGGCAGCTAGTTTAATTAACAGCAACCAATTAAACTGGTTCCCTATGTTATAATGTCTTAACAGGAGAGACGTTATAGTATGTTTATCCATGGTTGATGAAACTTGTGCCTGGCACTGAAATATTTTAAACAGTCATATGTTATTTCATTGGAATATAATGAATTTTTGAAATCTGTTGGTTTTTCTATAACAGTTTTTAAATAGAATGAAGGGTCTAACCCTCTATCCTCTCATCACAACCTTAAAGAGCATATGTTCAGCTTTTCACTGATAAAACACTTTCCTTTGTGTGTATCCAAGTTTCCTTAGTTTTATCTATTTTTCGTGTCTTCAGATTTCCACAACAAATTGAGGAGGTTGAGGCAAAATAGTGCTAAACCATATTTTTACCATAATTTGAGTTACATACTCCATCTCATAACTATAATATGTAAGAATAGTATGTGTTACTAGTTTCAGAAAATTTTCACTGAAACATACTGCAACGGTACCAACCATTAACGGTACTGTGCATTGCCAAAATAAATGAAATAAATAATAAAAATAAATAAATATGAATTAATAAACATGATTCAGATTGCATAAGCTGTATCATAGTTAAAAATAGGGAGCGCAGAATTCATGCATGGACACGCATTCCCGACGCACCTGTCGCTAGCGTTGTGTACACGCGTATTTTGTTTGTGTGTGTGAAGCCTGTCCATTCCTGAAATGTAACCAACCCTTTTCAAGTAGAATAGTTTTATATTTTATTTTAATTATAAGGAAAATATGTACGATAGGGTAAAACAAAAGACACCAAAGTGTATAGAAATTAAAGGTGAACAAAGGGTTAAAAGACCGTACCAAAATGACAAAAAGTGCAATTACTATATGTAAAAAGTGAATAGCTCTTTTTTGTAATTACAATAAAGAAGTGTAATTTATGTATAGTAAACATATAAAAATTAGTGATTGATTGAGCATCAATCACAGCATTGAGTGATGTGAAACAAACTTCGTAATTCACGAAGATAGGCGAAAATAATGAATTGAACCAGAGTGGGGGAAGTGACACTTCGAGAAAATCTGACAAGTTAAAAATTGTTCAGACATGAGTTTTTGCACGACCTGACTATAAATACCAGGTCGCGCTAATACAGCTTCTTCTTCTCGATTCAACCATTGTCACAGGAGGCTATGTCAGTCGACGACGCTATTTTAAATTTATCGTAAGAGGCACAGGACAAACTGAAGTCCAACCAGAGCAGCAGAGCACATACGAGGAGGTCTATGGACACACCCGCAGCATATGATGTGAGGCGTGATGACTCGTAAACCGTACATGCAGTAGAATCCGACCAGAGGACACGGAGGACACAGACTGAGGACCAAAGGAGGACGTACGGATGATTAACCACGTCAAACAAGGTGATGAAAAACCAATGTAATTACAGACATTTGAAAGACACTAATTAAAGTTAGAATGCAAGACATTCAACCTGTATTAAAATAACTAATTGTACATAAATGTAAAATCAGAGTAAAATTTAGAATAATATCCCTTGTATAAAATGTAGTAATTGAGATTAACATAAATGATAAGAGAAATATTTGATTTTTGAGTTAACGTAATGAATAAAGTCTCTGTTGGTAAAGGAGAATGCATATGCAGTAGAAAGTTTTAAAACTAATTAATATTAAAGAAACTGGAATACAAGTAACTTCATTATTAAAGTAAATTAATCAGAAATTGCAAAAAGATGATCACACAATGAGTAAGCCGAGAGCAAAATAAATATTTAATTAATTAAAATTAGATAATACGATTTATGTATAACCTGTGTATGTAAATTGTTAGCTATAAGTTGTGTACGAAGGAGTCATACACACGATATAATAATGAGTAGTATTTATACATGCGAAATGAAAAATTTTGTTTAATAAAAAAATAAATAATGGAACAATTTCAAAATTAAATAACGCATCATCTTCTTATTACGATTACACCCATGAATTCAATACATTATATAATTTGTTATGCTATATACGAGGGCTATCCAGAAAGTAACAGACGTTTTGACCGACCGCGGCGGTGGGCGGGGATAGAGCCGCCATCTTGGTGTCAGAACGTTCCTAAACTCAGTACGCATCCAGCTGTGGTAGCATGCGGTCTGTGCCCCTCTTACTTTGCTCTCTGTGACGTGTTAAAATGTGCGCTGCAATAGAAAATCCCGCCACTTGTGAGGTGTGTTCTGTGATTAGGTTTTTGTTGGCAAAAAATCACAAACCAATTGAAATTTATCGCCAACTTTGTGACGTGTATGGAAAAGGAATAATGAGTGAAAGCCGAGTGAGGCAATGGTGTATTGATTTTAAAAATGGCCGTACCATTGTTCATGATGAGGACCGCAGTGGTAGACCTAGCCTTGTGACTGATGAACTGGTGATGAAAATCAATGACAAAATTCGTGAAGATCGTCGTTTCACGATTACGGAACTTTCGAAACATTTTCCCCAAATTTCATGGAGTTTGGTGCATGAAATTGTGGCGGAAAAGCTTGGTTACCACAAATTTTGTGCTAGGTGGATTCCGAAAATCCTAACGGAAGACCACAAAAAACAGAGACTGGCTGCAGCACTAACTTTTCTCGAAGATTACGACAAAAATGGTAACAAAGTTATCGATCGTATCGTAACTGGGGACGAGACTTGGGTGAAGCATGTCAATAGTGAAACAAAAAGGCAGTCGATGGAATGGGGACACACAAATTCTCCCAAGAAACCAAGGAAGTGTTTGCAAACGCTGTTAGCAAGAAAGATCATGGCTACTGTGTTTTGGGACTCTGAAGGAGTGATTCTCGTTGATTTTCTTGAACGTGGCACAACAATTAACTCAGAGAGGTATTGTGAAACACTGAGAAAGTTAAGCCACGCGATACAAAACAAGCGTCGGGGAAAACTTAGTGCGAAGGTTTTGTTTTTTCACGACAACACACGTCCACACACGGCCAATCGTACCGGAGAGCTCTTCGATGGTTTTGGATGGGAGGTGTTCGATCATCCACCATACAGCCCGGATTTGGCGCCGAGCGACTATCACCTCTTCCCAGCGATGAAGACATGGCTCGCTACACAACGCTTTGATACTGACGCCGAACTGCATGCCAGTGTAAACCAGTGGTTGAAATCGCAGGCGGCAGATTTCTACAGAGACGGTATTGAAAAACTTGTGCCACGGTATGATAAGTGCCTTAATTTGAATGGCGATTATGTAGAAAAATAGCTTAAGAGTGTACCTTTCAAATGTATATAATAAAATTTTGTTTTTTCATTTTGTAAATTTTTTATTTCAAAACATCTGTTACTTTCTGGATAGCCCTCGTAAATTGGCCCTGAACTTGGGGCTACACAAATTAAATTATATATCAATGTTTGTGTTGTTATAATACATTTCATACATATTTTATATGTGTATAACTATTTGACATTTGAATATTCTTCTCCATATAATTATTTGACAACCTACATCATAGCTACTCCTATACAATGGTATATTTAGTTTCTTATAAAAACAACAAATGGTCTTCCATAATTAAAAAAAAAAACTACCTCTATAAATCAAAGTAATTCAAAACCAGTAAAGTTAATGGAAAAACATATACCTACTAAACATGGAATAACAGCAAATAAGAATGTGTATTATGTTACAAGAAAGAATTAACACAGCAGAATTTTGTAGTCTTAAGCAAATATCACAACAAATGGGTGTCCAACATTGTGGGTTTCTCCTGGGCTCTACGTGAAACATATGATATACCAGTTTACTGTAAAAGTAACAGAACATTCTTCATTTTAAAAACTTTTTATTATAAAATCATGAAAATATTGTTAAAAATTATGAGAATGTAAAAAATCTGCAATACTGTAGGGCCACACTATAGTGTCAAGAGTTGCATGTGGTCTCCAAGCTACAAGTTGTTTGTGCCTGGGACAGCCAGAGACACAAATTATGTAGCAGCAGCTAGTGTTATGGTTACAAAGTTTCACAGCCACCACCTTCAGGATACTTAAAATAAAAAAATAAAACAAGAAAACATTAAGCACTTTTGAAAGTGTTAGAAATTTCAATAGAAACCAAGTTCGTTTCTACACAGGGATGTTTGTGAACAACTCAAATATAGCATGCAGGGTGTTGATGTCTGACAATCTACAACTTTACCAGTGAGTGGCAAAACATATGAGAGCAAGACATTTCCTCTTCACAATTTCTCAATACCATATATGTAAGCTTGGCTGCTGCACATGACTTGCAATGTTACCATTACTAGCACTGTAGCACACCCTTAACTGAAATTTTTAAAAAGAGCAGACACTTTTCATTTTAAATTGTTTTCAATGAAGTGTTTTGATATAGTTGAAAATGGAAAATAAACAGGTTCCCATTTTGAAGATCTACTTCAAAACTACTACTTCAAGTAGATGAAACTCGACTTGTGATTCATCTGCACACAAGAAAAACCAATGTAACTACTATGGGATGAAAGAATAAAAATACAATATACATATATATAACTAATAATACAAATAATACAAATAACTAAAATATACAACATAAATAATAAAATGACAAAACTAACAAAACTATTTAAAAACACAGATATAAAAATAGCATACAAAACTAATAAAAATAAATTACAAAATCTAAATAGCTCACACAACAAAGATAATACAACAACTAACGGCATATACAAAATTGAATGCCAAGATTGCAATAAATGTTACATAGGACAAACAAAAAAACAGCTGAAAAAACGTTATTTTGAACACCTAAATGCATACAAAAAACCAGAAATATATAAATCCAATTTAGCCACACATGCAATAAACACAGGACATGAATTCCCAGACATAACCAATGTAACACTAATAAAACATATACCACACAAAGGCACCATAATGAACATTTGGGAAAATTTACAAATATACAAACATAAAACAGAAAACAAACTAATACCTGAACAAATACAAATCAATACAAAACATGACACAATATTCAAAGCACTCAACATTGAAAATACACAACAAACTAACACATACACCACAATCACACACAATAAAACCAATTTGAAATACCAGAAGCCAACAGGAAGCCACAATAATAATAGTCAACCAACAACACATATGTACTTCACCAGACAAAAAAACCGGAAGGCTGAGGATGGGTACAAGATAGTACCCGAAACATGTTCCAATAAAGGATAAAAATAACATCTTGAGGTAAATTTAATTATAAATATTAAGTGTGTATGTATATATATATATTACTTTAATATTTATAACTAAATTTACCTCAAGATATTCTTTTTTCCTATTAGGAACATGTTTCGAGAGTTCCTGTTCTCTCATCTTCAGCCTTTGCCATCTTGTTTCTGGTGAAGTATTTGTGTGTTGGCTTCTGGATGTTATTAAGGTAGTTTGTTGGTCTTTAGTATTTTAAAGTTGCATTATTGTGTGTGGTTGTGGTATCTGTTTTTGTATTTTGTGTATTTTCGATGTTGAGTGCTTTGAATATTGTGTCATGTTTTGTATTGATTTGTATTTGTTCTGGTATTAGTTTGTTTTGTGTTTTGTGTTTGTAAATCTGTAAATTTTCCCAAATGTTCATTATGGTGCCTTTGTGTGGTATATGTTTTATTAGTGTTACATTGGTTATGTCTGGGAATTCATGTCCTGTGTTTATTGCATGTGTGGCTAAATTGGATTTATATATATTTGGTTTTTTGTATGCATTTAGGTGTTCAAAATAACGTTTTTTCAGCTGTTTTTTGTCCTATATAACATTTATTGCAATCTTGGCATTCAATTTTGTATATACCATTGGTTGTTGTATTATCTTTGTTGTGTGAGCTATTTAGATTTTGTAATTTATTTTTATTAGTTTTGTATGTTATTTTTATATCTGTGTTTTTAAATAGTTTTGTTAGTTTTGTCATTTTATTATTTATATATGTGAATGTGGCCCATTTTTTGTTGTTGTTATTATTTATATGTTGTTCAGTTTGATTAATTCTTAATTGTTCAGTTTTTATTTTGTATTTGATTTTATTTTCTATTTTGATCATAGTATAAATAATAAATAATAAATTAAAATAGTAAAATGACAAAACTAACAAAACTATTTAAAAACACAGATATAAAAATAGCATACAAAACTAATAAAAATAAATTACAAAATCTAAATAGCTCACACAACAAAGATAATACAACAACCAACGGTATATACAAAATTGAATGCCAAGATTGCAATAAATGTTATATAGGACAAACAAAAAAACAGCTGAAAAAACGTTATTTTGAACGCCTAAATGCATACAAAAAACCAAATATATATAAATCCAATTTAGCCACACATGCAATAAACACAGGACATGAATTCCCAGACATAACCAATGTAACACTAATAAAACATATACAACACAAAGGCACCATAATGAACATTTGGGAAAATTTACAGATTTACAAACACAAAACACAAAACAAACTAATACCAGAACAAATACAAATCAATACAAAACATGACACAATATTCAAAGCACTCAACATCGAAAATACACAAAATACAAAAACAGATACCACAACCACACACAATATTGCAACTTTAAAAGACCAAAGACCAACAAACTACCTTAATAACATCCAGAAGCCAACACACAAATACTTCACCAGAAACAAGATGGCGAAGGCTGAAGATGAGAGAACAGGAACTCTTGAAACATGTTCCTAATAGGAAAAAAGAATATCTTGAGGTAAATTTAGTTATAAATATTAAAGTATTATATACATCAAGAAACGGACTGTAGCAGAAAGTGATTGAAATATATATATAAAACAATACACATAAGCTGCTTATGTATTGGACCCAAATACATATCATGACCAAATGTGTGAAATTATATTTCTGTTTCATCAGCAGAAGATTCACCAGGTTTGAAGCTACATTTTTATCTGCATGATTAATTTCAGAATCTCAGATGATATGCATTTTTATCTTGTATTGTTTTAATGTGTGCAGAATCATCTGTATTTTGCACTATCTTGTGTTAGAAACATGACACGCCTTGCACATGTAACACTGAATGTGAATACTAATTATTTCACTGATTTGTGAGAGATATCTACTGGTAAAATATCAAACTAAATTATAATAGCAGGCTGTTGTAATGGGACAGATTTGTGCGATAGATTTTTATTTGTGAATATCATTTTAATTGAGAATACAACGCAGTAGTTACCCACGCGAGGCCTCAATGTATAACAATAGAAACAACCGTAGGTGACGCCCATCTGCATATTGGACTCGAAAAGTTGTCAACAAGCACAGTTTTAAGGTGCAATGGAATGTGCGCTATTGTGCGGATGCGTGTGCCTACAGTTGAATTATCACGTCCACGGCTGTTTGACCAGTTACAGTAAGTAGACTATATGCGGTGGTGAATATTTGCTATGTCACGTGGTGCCGCTGTGCTCCAATCAGATACCAACTAGCCGCGGGATGAAGCAGCTAGCCATCTTGAAAAACTTTTAGCGTCCCTCAGTCGACGAAACAAATTACGTCTGGCCAGACGTACAGAAAGACTCGCGAACCAAAAAATCTTTTTAGACGTCAAAAATGTGTTGAAACCAGTCGTTTGAATAGCGAGATAAATGCAGTGACAGACTTAAGGTGCAGTGACAGTTTTAACTAGTAAATAAAAAGTGAAAAACGAGGAGATCGCAACCTAGTGCGCGTGCACGAGGAGACCCTTATGGATGTACCTCCAAGGATTACGTAAGAGAAAGAAATTACCCAGAATTATAAATAAACCAATCAAAATCATGCAAATTTAAATAATCAACATAAAATGAGATCTCTAAAGTATGGGGAATAAGTTAAATATTGTGTGAGTGAGTGTATGGGCAAGCTGGGTTGTCATGTATAGAGTAATTAGTTTAAGTTGATATTTTTTCTTCACATAAGAGTGTGAAGCTAACTATGAAAATAGTTGTTAAGTAACGATAGTCTAAGTATTTTGATAATTTATGAAACAAAGTAATTGAAATAAATAGTAGTTTTTTTTAAGAAAATGAATACCGTAATAAATAAATTAAAGTTGAATGAATATTACAGCAGTTATTATCAATGTGACATAAAAGAAAGATGAAATTGTTGATGTGGGAGTTTTGGTATCATTTGATGATAAAATAGGATAAAATAAAAGTGTGTTAAGTAAACATATAAATATGTGTTTGTCAATTGCATTCCCTGTTCTTCTCTGCTAAAGTACACCAGACGACACCTTGGTCAATTATCAGTAAGGTAGGTAAAACAAATTTCGATATTTTAAACAGTTAATTCACGTGTACTGCTTCAGTTGACGCCCTTAACAGGAGCGAAATTTAATTATCTTTATCACCAATTAAGCCATAACACTTCAGTTGGTGCCCGAACAGGGACGTTGTAAATTAATTTTTAATTTAATATAAATTGAATTAATTTACAACTTGGTCAAAATGGCAGAGAAAAGCAAGAGTGCAAATTTGTGTGAGAATGTAGAGGGGGAATCAATTTTAAATGTTACACAAGATCATATGGTAACAACTAATGAAATTGTTAGTGAAAATGTTGAAATAGATATAAATTAAACTGTAGTAGCTGGGGGTAGTAGAGATAACGGGGTAAATATATTTAACCAATTAGCGTTGATGATGGAAATGATGTCAGGAATGAGAACTGAAATGAAATCAGAAAATAATAAGTTAAACAAGAGTTTAAATGAATTTAAAATTGAAATCAAATCAGAAATAAATGTAGTAAAAGTAGAAATGAATAACGAGTTTGTGAACATAAGAAGCGAACTAAAAATGAGTGATGTAAATATGAACAGCCGATTGGAAAGTATGAATAAGACTATTGCGGGAGTGAGAGATGAACTGACTATAGACATAAATAAAATACAAACTGAAATGAAAAATGATATAAAAATAATTAACGAAAAACAAAATGAGAAAATGCTAGACAAATAAAAAATTTGACGCGTTAAATAAATTTAATGATAAAATTAAAAAACAAAATGACAAAATTGACAGTAACGTTCAAGGTGTAATTGATGAGTGTGAGCAAATTAAAAAAGCAAATAAAATACAAGAAAATATAAATAATGAATTCAGAAGTAACTTTGAGCATGTTGATCCAATTAAAACTAATGTAACTAGTTTAAAAAATAAACAAACAGAACACGAACGAGAAATAATTAAAGTCAGAGAAGATTTAAGTGTAGCAATTAGCCAGAAATTAACTAACGTGAGTGAGAGAGTGAACATGGCAGTTGAGTTAGGTTATTTCAGTAATGAAAGTAGGGGGGTGAACCCCATACAATTTTTAAACTTAGTAAAAAGTTTCAATAAATATAACCAAGAAAGTTGGGAAATTAAGTTAGTACGAATTTTAAAATATTTTAAAGGGGATGCTAAAATTTGGGCAGACGCTCATAATTATAACTGGGTAGATTTTAATGAGTTTGAACAAGCATTTAAAAATAAGTACTGGTCGGAGGAAAAACAAGAGGGCTTCTGCAGTACCATAATGGGATGGGGTAATTTTAATATTAAACATACGAGTATTACGTCGTATGTGACGAGACTATACAGTCAGGTTAAATATTTAGAACCACCAATGCCTCTTTCATCTTTTATAAGATACATTAGTAAGCATTTACCTAAGAACATATGGTCCACAATCAGAACCCGGGAGTTTGTTAATATTGCCGAATTAGAAAAAATACTAGAAGCATACCAAATAATTAATGCTTGATGCCTTTAGTTGGTGAAAATCCATTGTAAATTATATTAAAAAAATAAAACAATAAAATAGTTTTATTGTTTTATTTTTTTAATATAATTTATAAGAAGCATACCAGAGTATGAAAGAGGAAGAAGATAATAAATATCAGTTTAGAATCAATGAATCAAATCAAACAAATATCGAAGTAAGACAACCAGACCATTTTGTTAGTAATATGAGAAGATCGGGGGAGGGGGCATGGTTATGTCCAAACCCTAATTGTTGAGCTAATAACTATAATAGTTCGCGAAATCAATGTTATAGGTGTCAGGGTCCGAGGGGTAGTGCTCAAGGGAGAGTGGAGAATTGTAATAGAGGTTTCGATCATAGTGAGTTTAGAGGGAGTCATAGGGGGAGAGGCTTCACCAGTAATCGGGGAATGCCGGGAAATTTTAACCACAGAGGTAGAGGGGGATATGTTGGTAACCCAAACGACACTAGGGGTGTTGAAGCACCTTCTAACAACCAAAACAGTAGAGGGGATCATAGGGGGTTTACAGCGAACCACCACGTCCAGTTCAGTTAAACTAATCAGGGCGGTTGAAAAGGAAAGCCCCCAGCCGTCTAGAAATCACATGACAATAGGGTCACTTATTACCAACATACATAATGATTTATCCGATGAAGAAGTGGGGGAGAGTAGCAATACCTTTGGGATGGCAGAATTTGAAGCCGAAGTGTTTAATGCTAAATACACTTTCCTAGTAGATTCAGGGAGTGAACTGACCGCTATAGATGATAAAACTTTCGAAAAAATAAAAAATCAAACTACAGAGACAATTCCACAACTACCAGTACTGGGGATTAGTGTTGTGGGGGTAACAGGTGTTCGCAGTAAAAAAGTAACTAAACAAATAATGCTACAACTAAAGGTAAATAAAAACACAATAAATGTACCTTTTTTTGGTCATTCCAGGGTTAAATATGGGAGCTATAATGGGTAATGATTTTTTAAATAATTTCAAAGTGGAGTTAAACTATTATACACAGACTATGAAATTAAATAATGATAATAATATAATTGAAATACCATTCATACGAAAGAAAACGGTAGAAATGAAAGCATTAAAAATAATCAGTAAGGGAATTTTAATTTCTGATAATGACATAAACGAATGTAGGCCCTTGATGATTAATTATTGTAACCTGAGGGAAAATAGTCACGAATTATTTGAAACCGAAGATAGTTGGGGTGAAAGAATGAATAAAATCCCTATATCAAGACGGGGAATTTAGTTATCAAGATAGGGAGAAAGTAGTGCACGTAATAAATAAAAATAAATTAGTTTTTTCAGACAAACCAGGGTTAGTAAAAAATTTTAAGGGTAAACTAATCGTTAAAGAAAAAACACCTTTTGCACCTAAAACCTATCCGGTACCATACTCCAAGAGGGGGTTAGTACAAGAGGAAATAAATAAGATGTTGAGAGAAGGTATAATAGAAAAATCCACCTCACCATATTCCAACCCTTTAGTAGTGGTTACCAAGAAAGATTTATCGATAAGACTGTGTTTAGACACGAGACAGGTAAACAGAATAACTGTTCCAGACAGAGAATCGCCAGAACCAATTGTAACGGGACATTTAGGCCTACCGGGGGTAATATAAAAAATCATTGTATTTTGATAAAGATAATATTTGTAATGTAACGCTAATTTTGGGAGACATAAACATAAATTCATAATGAGGGTAAATTTTATTGGAACAAAAGTAAATTTGTAAAATAATTGTAATTGTAAAATATTATAACAATGCAATAGACAAACGGGCGAAATTGGGCCAAGGTCAGCTCCAGTGACTAACATATTATGAAACGAAGTCAGACCATATTACGTCAGAGACAAACCCAGCTTTGGAATGTGGGAGTGTCAACGCCAGCAGTTTCGTTGACGCTCGGAGAACAAAAGTCGGCTATGAACATCCAATAAATATGGATGCAATCTGTTTGCGCATCCGCCGGCTGGGTGTAGTTTTTGTCGCGCCCGCAGTTTAGAAAATGTGATATAAAGTCAAAATTTAACCATAAGTGATTTGAATGACAGTTTTCTTTATGCAATAACAGTTTCGGCAATTATCAGTTAAAACAAATTATCAGTTAAAATAAAAATGTGCGCATAGAGCAATGTGACGTCTTCTGGACTCAAATGAACAGCTAAGTAACAAATGTGTGGAGTAAATTTTTTTTAACAAGGGCTAAATGAAAATTACAATGTAATTAAATTTTCTAAACTAAATGAGATCTCTAAGGGTAAAGGGTAATTGTGTGTGCGTGCATGAGTGAAAGAATGTCAGACTAAGAAGGCTGGTTTGTGTTGCTTAAGATTAGTTGTTATTTAATTTCTTGATGTTTTATTTTTGGAATTTATATATCGTCTTTCAATTTTCATTGTATCAGAATAACTAAATAAGCAATATATATATTGTGTACTGTGAATTTCATAATAGATAAGGGAGGGGAAGAAATAGTTGGTTGATGATGAAAACTTAATGATGAAAGAAATAATATCAATAAAACTTCATTAATGGGAACAAGTAAAGTTTTCTTTATTGCAAATAAACCATTCTGATCTCCTGAGTTTGCCAAAAAGAACCTGGCCCGAAATGGTAAGTACATATTTTTTCTTGTAGTTGGTAACAAGATGGCGCCCGAAAAATTAGAAAGAAAGCAATGAATAAAGTTGAAATTAACTAAGTTCTAATTATGAGTACAAATTATATCACAATTGGCTTCCGAACTGGGACATTTATATAAAATATTCTTATATAAATATAGGCCTACTTGGAGAGCAGAATGGTTGTTTGAAATGAATAAACTATAAATAAGGTACATAGGAGGTTACAAGAAGTAACGTAAAGTGTTATGTAAGTAGAATACATTGTTGTGTGATAACTAGATGTTATATATGTTAGTACTTTGATATAAAAGAAATAACTTATCATTAAAAATGGAAAATAAAGAAACAAATTTAGAAAACACTCTTACAGAGTAAATCATAGAAGCACAGTGCTTCTACTCCAAGGACAAATAGAGTAAAAGAGTTGTCATTGGACGATATATATAATTTCATGATAACAATGTCTGATAATTTGAGTAGAAATATGAATGCAAAATTTGACGAGCAAAATAGTAATTTCAATGATAAATTTGATGAAATGAATACACAAAATGTTAAATTTGAAATTAACATGAATAAACGTCTGAATGAGATTGATGAACGTTTTGATACAATTACAGAACAAATATTAGAATCAATAAGTAGCAATTGCGAGAAAAAGATTGACAAAATGAATAAAAATTAGAAGGTAAATTAAATCAGATAATGAATAAGAAGTTAGGTGATAATAAAGTATTGAATAGTGATGATAATGATGTTAATTACAATTCTGAGAGTATAATGGGGGTAAAGAATAGTGGAGAAACAGATAAATTAAACGTAAATAAAGATGGTCAGATGACATAATAAGGTAAGTAGGGGTGAGAATTATGAGAATATAATTAAAAATAGTGGTGACGAAATTTTAGTGGAAATAGAGTGTAATAATGGAATGTTAATGAGTCAGAGAGAAAGTGGAGAGAGAGTATACAGGTAGAGAGTATAGTGGGGGTAAATTTTTCCCGTGATGTTGTAGTTGGGGGTGAAGAAAAGGCTTCACGAGTATATTTGGGAGACATATGGTCTGCAAATAGTTGTCCCTGGATTTTTTGTGCACCTGATAGGTGGTGCAGCAATAAAGTTGTAGTGTCCCCTGCATATATTGAGAGAGAAAGTGTGATATGGTGTTATGGTGAGAGATATTTAGAGAGAGAGTTGTATGTAGATAGGGAGATAGAATTATATCAGTTAAAGAGAAATTATAAAGAGCTGATAGAGAGGTTAGAAGTGGAGAAGATAAATAATATGAAATGCTTACCTTGGGAAATAAAGATTGATGATTATTTTGATGATACTGTTGTAAATGATAAACACTTACCTAATGACGTGATTGATATAGTGGAGGAGTATAATGATAAAATAACTTACCTTACGTTAACCAAAAATACTGATAGAGACTGGACAAAAATAACTAATGCAGACAAGGTTTATGAAATAATAAAAAGGAATAATCCTATAAATTATACTGGTATAATAAATGACATAGAAGTAATGGGTTATTGTCTAAATGGTCATAATGTAATGTATGTTGACGAGAACGACTTGTGTTATAAATATATAAGACTAATATATGATGATGGTGGTTAAAGTAAAAAATAAGTGAGTGGACATTTTAAATATTTTGTAACAATATAAATTCAGAGCAAATAATAAAATACTCGAGTCCCTGTTCGGGCGCCAATGAAACAATATAAATTCAGTGCAAATAATACAATACTCGAGTCCCTGCTCGGGCGTCAATGAAACAATATAAATTCAATATAAATTACTTCAAATTAATAATAAACTCTTACCTTAGGGTTCTTCTCCAGAGTCCTACAGACGAAAACAGCTGCAGATGGGTTATTTAGGTTTAAGTGCAAAATAATTAAGCTAACACAGTTTTTCTGATTCTAACAAGTTATTTCTCTTTTATTAAGCAAAACCTTCTCTACTTTACTTGGTTGATTAATAACATAACATATTAATGTATCTTTACTGGCTCTACTTTTTCGTGCTAGTCCAAATTCAACTCTTATATTACATAAAAAAAATCACATAAAAAAGGGCGAGGTGTGCGCCCTTACACATTCCCAGACGCTTTAATAGCTTTTGTACCTCGTACAGCTGGTTATGCATGAACTACAAGGTGTTCCAAAAGTCGAAATTTCATGATCAAAACGTTCAGCTTGGGTTGGTTACAAATTTTTTACAATTATTTGGAAATTAAACTAAACCTCTTGGTTTGTACTATTACAATACCCCCCAATGAGAGATCTTCTGCCGAAACAGAAGAACTCTCATTGCTAAACCCCTAAGAGGATCGGTGAGGATATGGCGCCAACAACCCCCCCATTAATTCTTAACGTATCATGGGTAAACTACCCCACTAGCTCGGCGACTATGGCTGCACCCGACCGAGATTACTGGACTTCTCTATTCGAGATCCCAACACCATAAAATCGGACCGATACTCATCATAGTACCCCCAACCTTCCAACATTCCGCCCATAAAATCAAAACCTTGGCCTTATACCATACCAGATCCCCAACCGATATGTCCCCCCTTACATGCATACTGGGTTGCCTTTAGCAAAATACTGGGTGCATACACATTTCATTATCGATTACATATTACATCCATTTACATTAAAATAAACTTCACAAGCATTTTATAATTGCTTCTACATGAAGTAATTCTCCCTTTCCAAACAACAAAATTTTTTCTGATATTATTTCAAATTAAATTCAATTAATTAAATTTTATTCCACTAGTAAAACAATCTAGGTCCATGATCAAAACCCATTTCTACATTAGTCTACTTTATTTCTTTCCATTCCTTAATTCATTGCAAATTTTAAAATCTTCCAAAATTAACCAAAATCTTTCAAATACATTTACTTTATTCTTCTGACATTACTGATACTTATAATAAACAAATAAATGATATAATATAATAAACAATACCATAACAAACAAATTTATTATAATAAATTTATAATAAACAACCTATTTCTACCATAAATTCAAAATAGCTACGCTTGATTACAAAGATAACATAAGATATACATCGTGAATCAGCTGACCTCTCTTCCACTGATAGTGAACCTCAAAATTTAACATAAACTTCTTTACTGCGATTTTTTTTTTTCCAAAAAGAATTATCATGTTATTAAAATTTATTATTCCCTCCTTTACTTATGTAAAAAAACTACAAAACAATTATGAGGCATATATTACATATCTAACCCCAATCATCAGCTGATCTCTCTGGGTCAGGTTAATGACCTTACCCTAGATACACTTCAAAATTATACAATATAAAATATATGACATATGTTTATAATACTTACACTCTAACATAGTAAAATAATAATACAATAAGACATGATAAATTCCTTAGCATAAAATCATCATATGGAGCAAAACATGGTTGCATCAATTCCTTCTGAACAAACATAAAATCATTCATTTAGCTTATCAGCTATCATTAAGCTTCAAAAAAAATTTTTTTTTTAATTGTTACTCCCCCTGAGTAACCCCCCTTCCACACACACTATGTGTCGTCCAGTTGCGTCCACAAGGACTGACGTTTTGGAGGAATTTTGTCATCTCCTTGTCATTGCTTCAGCCTTACATTATAAAAAGCATTTAGATATCGTAATATCTATAAATTATATAGTTATATGCCCCTAATGCGGGTCTATCACCTTTTTTTTACTGTTCCTAGGTGAACAGAGTGATAGCCGCTGTTCCATAATTTGGTGATTCCCCTGAATTACCCCCCTGTCAATTTCTAAATTCACCTTTACAACGATAACAGCTATGGCCAATTAAGGCAGAACGTGACGCAATGAGCCCCGACCATAGCTGTCAAAGCTAAACCAATTCCACGGTCAGGGTTCGGTGAGGCCGTGACCGCCCAAAAAGTTGGGGAATCACAAGTAAAAGATATCTTAGTTTATGATATAGCTACATTTAAAATTTATAATTTACACTGCATGAAATTTCCAGTCTTGGTTGCGCGTCTTAACATCATACATTTCGTTCTTAACTTTGGCCTTCATTAACATAATATAGTGAGTACAACAAAATATTTACTTAGTCACTCAAATTAATCTATTCACACTTAACATTGTTGTCATTACATGAAAATAAACAATTCACATTTAACTTTGATTAGAAATAACACACCCTACATCTTTAAATTTGTGTATGAAATTATAAACATTACTTTTTAATTTCAATTAAACTTTTATTAATTAGCCATCAATTATTTATCGTTTACTACCATTTAATTCTTCACAATTTCAAATTTATTATTAACATTTATTTTATCTCATATTTCAGTTATTACTACCTTTTGATTATGTTTTCTATTTAGTACAATTACCTCAAATTATTTTCATTATTGAGTTAAGATCCTTTCAACCCCTGTAAACATTTTATTCTATTTTACTTGTATTATTAAAATTAATACTTACAGTACATCGCTCATACCCTGTATCTTCTGCAACATTTTAACAACAATGTTGTTCCATACTAAACAATATCACATTTATTTACTTATTAATTATTGTCAAATTCACATCTCCTAAAATAATTTAAACTTCTTGGATTTCGTTGTCCATGACGTGTCCATTACTTAACTAAATTTAAAGTTATTTATTAAAGTTATATATAACTAATATTACAGTTACTTAACTAAAACTAAACTTAGTGTTCCGAGTCGTCAATATTATAGTGATATTTAATTTAAACTTATTAGAAAAATTCAATTATATAACATTTAAATCAATCAAAATATTTAAACACCTCCAATTATTTAAATTAAATTGATTATTGAAAACACAATATTTTAATTACTTTCACCAATTACAATAATTACAATTCATTTGTTATCCTCTTCCAAATTATTTTTTGTTATTTATTTAGACTGCAAAAATATTATTATTATTATTACCACAACAATTTCTACTACATACACACATTGTTTACCTAACATTTACAATACACACAATTAATTTCACTATCAATTATTTACAAATTATTCGTCATTAATTGTTCAGTTTTCCACACTTCATTTCCAAATTCAGCAGGGTCATAACCATAAACTAAAATGTTTAGAATGTCCATACACTGAGTTTATATTCAACCCCCATCGTCAAAGATTAGTCTTGGTTTCACATAACATTGTGATAATACAATATCGGTATCGAGAACCATACATGACTTCCATATTCTAAGATTTATATTTAAAATCATTTTCAAAATGAAATATTACCATAGAAACTACTTCTTTCTACTTACTGCTTCAGCCTTAACCACAGTACTGTGGTCACTAATGTATACCACCTCACGTTATCGCACTCGATTTTCACTGATGATGGAAGTCGATGGCATTGCCGAAATGTCTGGTTTTGTAGAAAACATCGGACTACGGCCAAATATCCCGGGAAGGAATTTTAACAAAAACTACTTCTTTGTTGCCGATAACGTTGTACACATATATATCAGTGGCGAAGTTACATGGAGGCAATTGAGGCAATGCCTACCCTAAAAAAATCTGTAGAATAAAAATTATAAATATGTATGAACTACATAACGTAAAGATTATACATTGTTACTGCGACTGTCAAATTTATTAAACCGAAACGTGCTTTATTGAGCGACCGCTAGATGGTGACAGGTGAGATTCGGCATAGTTCGTTTAAAGCGAATGAAGCAACCTGAACTTGCCTCAGCGTTTTTTGTATACATCGTATGTAAGCAATGTAGTGGTGTGATAGGGAAGTGTAGGGAGGGGGGATTGTCCCGCGTTGTACACATAGAGCGTTGAGGCATGCCTCACTTCTGTGGTCCAAACAGTTAAGTTAAAGCGCCTGTGTTGTTTCTAAGTGTTTATTTTATGCAATTATTAAAAGTGTCACTGTTATTCCGCTGAACTAACAGATGATCAAGATTGTTATTTGAATTATTTGTAACATTAAACATATATATAGAAACTAATCAAGTTTAAAAATTTGAAGTTCAATCAGTTGTATTATTGTGTATGACTAATACAAGAATTGTTCAATAGACACACGTATAGAGCAGTAAAGCATTTTTTATTAAACGATTTTAAAAGAAGTCTCCAATAACATTAAGACATGAGTTCCACTGTTGCGCTAACCTGTAGATTCCCTGCTAGTAAAATTCTTACGGCTGTTTGTGGAACCATTCGGTTACAGCAAACTCTACCTCAGCGTCCAATTTGACCCACCGTCCTTTTAGTGATTCCTTAAAAAAAATTTAAGATAAGATTTTTGCCTACCCATTCATTAACTACTAGCTTCGCCAGTAAGCAAATTGATGTCCATTTTTTCGGCTTGCACGCGTTATGTTGGTGTGGGTTTCGGCACTTTCCATTTAAAAAGCGTGCAAACGTAAGAAAATAAACATGAGTGAGGCCAGAAATAACGTGAATTGTGTGTGTGTGTGTCTTACCTGCCTTTTTATTGCCGTATTAAATGAAAAAAGGAATATGGAAGTAATATTATATTACATTAAAATGAAAAAATTTTAATTCTATTGCCTGGCAACAAAATTATTTTATTTTTAACAATTACCATTGTTTCAAAAAGTTTAAATAAATTTTCAAGTGCTTTACTCTTGTTAAAACGTAAAAGGTTGCAGGTAAACTACCCCTTCCCCTTAACCGATCTTCACCAAAATCGAAAGTCCTTGAGACCTCTACAATTTAGGGACGTATGCAAAACATTATTTGATTCTGTTAGAATTTGCGGCTGTTATCGTTTGCCATAGAAAATACACTTGATAAAAAAACGTTGCAGGTAAACTACCCCTTCCCCTTAACCGATCTTCACCAAAAACAATAGGTCTTGAGTACTCTACAAATCAGGGCTGTATGCAAAACATTATTTGATTCTGTTTGAATTTGCAGCTGTTATCGTTTGCCATAGAAAATACCCTTGTTAAAAAAATGTTGCAGGTAAACTACCCCTTTCCCTCAACCGATCTTCACCAAAAACAATAGGTCTTGAGAACTCTACAATTTAGGGCTGTATGCAAATAATCGTTTGATTCTGTTTGAATTTGCGGCTGTTATCGTTTGCCATAGGAAATACCCTTGTTAAAACATAAAACGTTACAGGTAAACTACCCCTTTCCCTTAACCGATCTTCACCAAAAACAATATGTCTTGAAAACTCTACAATTGAGGGCTGTATACGAAACATTATTTAATTCTGTTTAAATTTGCGGCTGTTATCGTTTGCCAAAAAAAAAATTTCCCTTGATAAAAAAAAACCGTTGCAGGTAAACTACCCCTTTCCCTCAACCGATCTTCACCAAAAACAATAGGTCGTGAGTACTCTACAAATCAGGACTGTATGCAAAAAATTATTTGATTCTGTTTGAATTTGCGGCAGTTATCGTTTGCCATAGAAAAAAAATCTACAGACACACACAGACAGACACACAGACAGACAGACACACACACACACAGACACTTTTCGGAAAACGACTTTTTTTCATGTTTTGAGTGTAGTACAATCAGAATCTGCAATAATCTCGAACACGATTTTTTTTGCCATCACCATACTTCCATTCCTTAAGGAATATGGAAGTAATATCGGTATGGAGAACCATACATAACTTCCATATTCTAAGATTTATATTTAAAATCATTTTCAGCCAAACAGCCAGGCTGTGTCTTACCTGCCTTTTTATTGCTGTATTAAATGACAAATATTATATTACATTAAAATGAAAAAATTATAATTTTATTGCCTGGCAACAAAATTATTTTATTTTTAACAATTACCATTGTTTCAAAATGTTTAAATAAATTTTCAAGTACTTTACTCTTGTTAAAACGTAAAAGGTTGCAGGTAAACTACCCCTTCCCCTTAACCGATCTTCACCAAAATCGAAAGTCATTGAGACCTCTACAATTCAGGGATGTATGCAAAAAATTATTTGATTCTGTTTGAATTTGTGGCTGTTATCGTTTGCCATAGAAAATACGCTTGATAAAAAAATGTTGCAGGTAAACTACCCCTTCCCCTTAACCGATCTTCACCAAAAACAATAGGTCTTGAGTACTCTACAAATCAGGGCTGTATGCAAAACATTATTTGATTCTGTTTGAATTTGCGGCTGTTATCGTTTGCCATAGAAAATACCCTTGTTAAAAAAACGTTGCAGGTAAACTACCCCTTTCCCTCAACCGAACTTCACCAAAAACAATAGGTCTTGAGAACTCTAAAATTTAGGGCTGTATGCAAATAATCTTTTGATTCAGTTTGAATTTGCGGCTGTTATCGTTTGCCATAGGAAATACCCTTGTTAAAACATAAAACGTTACAGGTAAACTACCCCTTTCCCTTAACCGATCTTCACCAAAATCAACAGATCTTGAGAACTCTACAATTCAGGGCTGTATGCGAAACATTATTTGATTCTGTTTGAATTTGCGGCTGTTATCGTTTGCCAAACAAACAAAATTACCCTTGCTAAAAAAAAACCGTTGCAGGTAAACTACCCCTTTCCCTCAACCGATCTTCACCAAAAACAATAGGTCGCGAGTACTCTGCAAATCAGGGCTGCATGCAAAAAATTATTTGATTCTGTTTGAATTTGCGGCAGTTATCGTTTGCCATAGATAAAAAATCTACAGACACACACAGACAGACAGACACACACACACACAGACACTTTTCGGAAAACGACTTTTTTTCATGTTTTGAGTGTAGTAGAATCAGAATCTGCAATAATCTCGAACACGATTTTTTTTGCCATCACCATACTTCCATTCCTTAAGGAATATGGAAGTAAAAAGAGGTCGAAATATATTAATAGATAAAATACACTGCCAGAACTTACCTGTTTACATTCACAACTACTTACCGTATTAAATTTCTCTCAGAAGACCAAGGTCGCCACGATTATTTTTTATAGGTTAAAATATCGAAAACCTTTATACTCCACCTTAAATAAAAAGGGACATTTTAGCTATGAGGACATAACACGTGGTTATTGTTCCGCGCTTCCAAAAATGTCCGTACTGAACTGTTTTCACTGTCTCCAATGTAACAATTTTTCACTGTGATGGATTGATTAATTTCTTGGGTCCCGGTCGGTATTAAAACGTTATTACACTGAATTTGTTCATATTTAAAAGTTCGACCCGACCGGGGCCCGCGAGTCGCAACTACGTCTGTATGTGTACTCTGTAGCTCGTGGACTGCTTAACGTATACTGTGTGTGGGAGGAAGTTAGTGTCCACTGCCAACAGATTTTGTCACCGTTCAAAGTTGAGCTGCTGTGGCTTATTGGCTAAGCACATACTACATAGTGATTTTTTCTGTAGTGAGTGCCGACGATATTCGGCACTGCTAGACTGACGTCACCAAAAGGAGGCGGTCCTTAGCTACGTTTCCTCCATCTCAGTCAAGGAGACTGTGCATAGAATTGTTCTCCTGGCATCTTGGTTTTTGGACGGCAGCGTCACTCCGAGCGTGGACCAGTTTTGCGCGTGCGTGCGCTGTCACATTTAAACAAAGTTCTGAGAAAACTTAGGGTGGTACATACTTCAACAAATTTCACAACAGAATACTGCGTCTTGCCTTTGTTCTAACTGTTATCGTCTCCACGTGTTCTTTCACAATGGGATTAAAACTTGCAACATTTTTACCCCAGAAATGCAATAAATAAAATTACCCAATTTTGACACGTTACAATACCCCCCCAATGAGAATTCTTCTGTCCCAAAACAGAAGAAATCTCATTGATAAAACCCCTAATAGGACCGGTGAGGAACTGGTGCCAACAACCCCCTTCTAGTTCTTACTCTGCATGGGTAAACGACCCCCCTGGCTCGGCGACTATGTACGCATCTGAACGAGATCACTGGACTTCTCTGTAAGAGATCCCAACACCGAAAAATCGAACAGACACGCACCACGGCGCACCTCGCCTTCTAACATGCTACCCCCCAAAATCCTCAATCCCTGGCTTAGACTATGCCAGATCCTCCACCGATATGTTTCCCCTTGTATGCAAGCTGGGCTGCCTTTAGCAGGTACTGGGCTCATACACACTCACATTACATGTTATAAATTGAAAACTTCTTTAAAATTTGTTAAAATACCAATCACTAGTTGTTTCATTTAAAATCACATCATAAATTTTGTATATATCTTAAATTATTCTCTTCATTAGGTTTTTCTGTTATTTCTGTTAGTTAAAATAAATCAATTTAAACATCTCTTACAAATAAAAACATCCTTAAACTAACATGTGAATACTTAGAGTCTAACAATACAAGGCAATACAATACATCAATAATAATAAACATGGTTAGTACACAAACAATCAAATAATCAAAGTTTAAAAATATTCATTAGCTGGCAGGCGCAAAATTTTTTTTTATTTTTTTCAAAAAAAAATATTTTCCAAAAAAAATTTTTAAATCCAAAGAAAAAATTTAAATTTATTAAAATGTTTCCTTTACATATAGAAATTATTTAAAATTTGTTTAAATTGATCAAAAAACAAAAGTTGAATTCACTTCCTTACTAAACAAGCTTAGTATGTATATGACCTTGCTGTCAGCTGATCAAAACTAGGTCAAGTCCCCAACCTTGACCCACATACGTTATGTACAGATTCTATCTGAAAATACATTTGACATCTGTAAAATTCTGTCTTGACACACAAAATATAATAAAACAAAACATTTAAAATAACAAAATATTATTATAAATAATAATCCAATTGACATTTAAATTATTCAAAATAAACACTTTCTAACTTTACATTTCCAAATTCTATCAAAAAAATTTGTCACTGGTTTCCACAAAAATTTTATATTCTCTTATTACAAATCTCTTTCTTTACTTGACAATCTTATTCTCCATTATTTTGGGTGATTTAAATTATTTATAACAATTCAATTTACTACTTGATCTGTATACATATATAATCCTTCTCCCTCTGACTCTAATACTCATCAACGTTAACTAACATGACACCCATCTCTATTAAAATATCTATCCAACACTCTCTAACCCCAACTTACTAATAAACTCAAATCGCCACCTTCTCTCGATATATAAAAAAAATACTCTCTAACCCTTTGTACTTAGGATACGTGTTCCCCCCCCAAAAAGCTCATTTCCCATTATCTGGTCCCTGGATTCTACCTGAGGCGACCCCTTCCCACTAAATCGGTCCCATCCTGTCCCAACCATGTTGCGGACTCCTACATTACACTACCCCCTTATTACAAAATTGTCATCCCCAAAATCTCAAGCTCATTACCTTACTTCAACCACAATAAAACAACATCATCAATTATAAACATCAATATATCACTCAAAACTCTACATATATTCGCCATAACTACTGTGTCAACATCAATACTTCTCAAAATTCTATAACATATATTAACTCAAAACACCATTACATTAACTCAAAACAATATTTTTCTCTCTACTACTCCTTTAACTTTGACTTGGACTGATCTATATGTCCCACAAAATACTCATCACCCCAAAACTATCTTTTATTAGCTCTCACAAATTATTGCTTTATTTCTCACTTTATCAAATTACTTTTCTCATTACTTTAAGTAGCATCTGTAATACATTGAAACATTACATTAAACATAAATTACCTGGAAAATTTACAACCAATATAACAGTGACATTTTATTGCTGATCAGCTGATCTTACTAACATAATGAAAACACATCTCATAATTGAACAAATTACATGAAATATATATATATTTATTTATCCTTACTTCTCACCTCCTTGTTTCCCCTTTTTCTGATTCTGATAATTTATGTTAACCGCCTGCCAGTCGTTTTAATCATTTACTTAGTTGCATATACACAAATTATATAAAACATATACTTTATATCAACTCTTATATCTAACCTACTACAATACAATATTACCTTTGAAAAATTATATAATGAACACCTTATAGTGAATGTATGAGCGTATAGTTATTTAAACAGAACACAAGCATTTTTATTGGATCAAAATTTGAGTTAGCAATTTTCATGTTATGCATTTAAATTCGTGGCTCCTCTGAGCCACCCCCTGATCCACACACAAAAATTTTCAAACTTATTATTAATAATTATTATATATCATCTTTCAGTTATTATTAAAATTTTTAATTATAATTTTTATTTACCACAAATTATTTCAAATCATCTCATTACTGGATTAAAATCCTTTCATTTGATTTACACCTGTAAACGTTTTTATTATATATGATTCATACTGTAAAAGTTCTATACTTACAGTCCATTTAAAATGATATACACAAAACATATTCACCATACACCCTAATACTTTCACCTCACCTCTGAAACATTTAACACAAATGTTAGTTTAAATCAAACAATTTATCATTTAATTACCAAATTCACCTCGTAAAATTAATTTAAATCCATTAAAAAATTTAATTATACAACATTTAAATAATCAATCAAAATATTTAAAACATTTCAGATTATTTTAATTAAATTAATTACTGAAAATACAAATTTCATTGCTATCCAAACAATTACAATTAGCCAATTACTGTCTCCAAAATTCATGTTATTATTTATTTAAATTGCAAAATATTAATCTTATTATTACAACAATTATCTACCTACATACACTGTTCACTTAACCACAACACATACAATTGAATTCACTACATATTTATTTACAAGTCTGATTCATTATTTATTCAGTTATCATATTTCAATGTCCGAATCAGCTAGGTCAAAACCCATAAAACAAAATGTTTATAACCGTCTTTTATCGTTTTATAGCCTACCCACCATCGTCATAGATTAATCTTGGTTTTATATAACAATTTTCAATTTTATTCACACACAAATTACTGTCTTGTATGTCGTAACCACAAAAACCAAATTCATTCATTTTACCAAAATACTCATTACACCAGTCAACGTTAAGTGTTTTTGTTAAATCGCCATCAGTAAATATATTCATTGTCACGTCAGTTATTTTATCCTTCATTACAACATGAGGTAAGTTATTATTATTTAAAACTGTATCATCAAAATAATCTTCACTCTCTATTTTAACAAGTAAGTATTTCATATCATTTAACATCTCTTTCAACTCATTATAATCTCTCATTAGTTTATATAATTCTATTTCTTTATCAATACACAACTCTCTCTCAAAACATCTTTCATCATCATAACACCTGTCACTACCCCCCTGAACTATCTCACTCCATGCAAAGGGCCACACAAAATACTTATTACATCTCCTGGCTTTACCAGCTAAATCACAAAAAACTAAGGGACCATTTTGAGACACCACATAACTACTGGAGGAAACTCTGTCCTCATTAAACATCGGTGAAACCTCTGTTTCACCATAAACTTGGGGAAAATTTGCCCTTTGCCCATCTAAATTTTCATTACACACGCTCACTGACTGAC
The DNA here is from genome assembly GCA_034769895.1 of Magicicada septendecula. Classification (NCBI taxonomy): domain Eukaryota; kingdom Metazoa; phylum Arthropoda; class Insecta; order Hemiptera; family Cicadidae; genus Magicicada; species Magicicada septendecula. The sequence continues at coordinate 113,146,200 of CM068370.1, forward strand.
AAACATTTGTTTCTACTACTTTCTTGTCACATACCACTTCCACTATATTCTCAGAATTGCAATTAACATCATTATCATCACTACTCAATACTTTACTATCTACCACTACCTCTCCCACTGTTTCGTCATTATTAATACTTGTCATAACCATCACATTGTCATTTAATTTCTTATTCAGTGTCTGATTGAATTTACATTCAAAATTTTTATTCATTTCATCAATCTTTTTCTCACAACTGCTACTTACTGATTCTAATATTTGTTCTCTGATTGTGTTAACGCATTCATCCATCTCATTTAGACGCTTATTCATATTCACCTCAAACTTAGCGTTCTGTATATTAATTTCATCAAAACGACTATTTATAATATCAAATTTACTATTCTGTACATTGACTTTCATATCTAATTCATTATTCTGATTTTTTAATACATTGAATTTAGCGTCCGAGTCACTCTTCTGTTCATCAAATTTCGTGTTAAAACTACTCAACTTATCAGATATTGTTTTCATGAAATTACACATACCTTCCATTGACAACTGTTTAATTCGTGTCGTCGTTGGAGTAGATTGTGCTGCTACATTTTTGTCAGTGAAGCTGACTTCTTTATTATTATCTTCCATTTCCTACCTTGTACTCATACAACTGTAAATCACAATGATACACACCTAACCTACTCGCACGTGCGTAATTATGTGCGATAAATATTTTTACAAGTTCGTCATTACCACATCCTATTTTCTGTGCATTAAAATAGGTCTATCTCGTATAAATAAAATCAAACGAAAATCCTGGCAGCGAGAGCCATTTGTGATACTAAAAAAGAGGTCGAAATATATTAATAGATAAAATACACTGCCAGAACTTACCTGTTTACATTCACAACTACTTACCGTATTAAATTTCTCTCAGAAGACCAAGGTCGCCACGATTATTTTTTATAGGTTAAAATATCGAAAACCTTTATACTCCACCTTAAATAAAAAGGGACAATTTAGCTATCTGAACACACCCAATTAATAATTCAGAAATAATAATCCCGGAACGTTAGATGAATCTTGCAGCACAGAAATGAGAAAGTGGTAATGACGAAATAACTTAGTCTAACACATTTTATCAAAAGTAATCATTATTTTTAATGAGCGATTATTTAACAAAATTTTGTACGATTTATTTTTTAGTAAATTGCCTGAAAACTTTAGTACATTTTTTACCCAATGTTTTGTCTGGTTAGAATGTAATTATAAACTTATATAACTTAATTATTATTACTTACTACTAGATAGACTGCCCAGCCTGCAATTTGCACTCACACATTTACACATAATATTTACAAACCCTTTAACATATTGTTTAAATTTCAGTTTAACTCGGGGAACCACACTATCGCGATGCCGGCCAAACACGTGGTTATTGTTCCGCGCTTCCAAAAATGTCCGTACTGAACTGTTTTCACTGTCTCCAATGTAACAATTTTTCACTGTGATGGATTGATTAATTTCTTGGGTCCCGGTCGGTATTAAAACGTTATTACACTGAATTTGTTCATATTTAAAAGTTCGACCCGACTGGGGCCCGCGAGTCGCAACTACGTCTGTATGTGTACTCTGTAGCTCGTGGACTGCTTAACGTATACTGTGTGTGGGAGGAAGTTAGTGTCCACTGCCAACAGATTTTGTCGCCGTTCAAAGTTGAGTTGCTGTGGCTTATTGGCTAAGCACATACTACATAGTGATTTTTTCTGTAGTGAGTGCCGACGATATTCGGCACTGCTAGACTGACGTCACCAAAAGGAGGCGGTCCTTAGCTACGTTCCCTCCATCTCAGTCAAGGAGACTGTGCATAGAATTGTTCTCCTGGCATCTTGGTTTTTGGACGGCAGCGTCACTCCGAGCGTGGACCAGTTTTGCGCGTGCGTGCACTGTCACATTTAAACAAAGTTCTGAGAAAACTTAGGGTGGTACATACTTCAACAAATTTCACAACGGAATACTGCGTCTTGCCTTTGTTCTAACTGTTATCGTCTCCACGTGTTCTTTCACAATGGGATTAAAACTTGCAACATTTTTATGAAACCCCGAAAATTGAAATAAAATAAAATACAAATACCCCAGAAATGCAATAAATAAAATTACCCAATTTTGATACGTTACAACATTTTTCAATTTTATTTACACTCCACTTATTATTATTATTATTATTATTATTATTATAGCCCTTATCAACATAATATTTGATAACATTATAACCTATTGACTCATAAAACCGGTCTACATTTGTGACTACCATTCTGTCTCCGTAAGTATTTGTTGTTACACCCAGGTAAATTATTTTCTCATCATAAGTTAAATTATTATTATTTAAACAGGTATCCTCAAAATAATTCTCACTCTCTATTTTAACAGGTAAGTATTTAATATCATTTATCTTTATCACTTCTAACATTTCTTTCAACTCTTTATAATCTCTCTTTAATTTATATAATTCTATCTCTCTATCAACACACAACTCTCCCTCTAAATCTCTCTCATCATAACACCATCTCACACTTTCAACACCATTCCACACAGAGGGTACTAACTCATAAAAACTTGGGGAACAACTTAAAGACCTCATGTCTTCTAATAACAAGGGACTCTTGCCCTTCAACAACAACATTTGTGAACACCTTGGTTCATCATAAATATGGGGAAAATTTACCCTCTGCCCTACATACTCATCTAACCTCTCTTGCCACTCTTTCTCTAATTCATCAACACTAATTACTACTCCATTACAACCCATTATTCTCTCACTCTCACTTACTATCTCACTATCTATTTTCAACGTATCATTCTCTGATACCACATTCTTAATTATATTATCATTTTCGACATCATTGTTATCATTTGTTAACACATCATTATAATTATCGGTACTCACCTTGGTCTCAGTTACTTTATTAATTACATTCCCACTACACTTACCGGTATTTCTTATAACATTATCTACCTCATCTTTTGTTTGTTTTATTAAATTATCAAACATTACATTTATATTCTGCTCAAACTTACTCTTTTGTTCTTTAATTTCTTTAAAATTAATATCATTTTTAATGTTCTGTTGTTCACATTTTATTTTCTGTTCTTTAATGGCATTACTTAAAATCTCAAATTTCTCGTCATTTGCATCAAAACGTTTACTTAAAATATCGAATTTTCGTCATTACTATCAAAACGTTTATTTAATACATTGAAATCACTATTTTTTACCATGTTTTCAGACATAGTTTGTATCAGGTTGAATATATCATTCATTGATAACTCTTTCTTTTGTTCTTGTCGGAACCGGAGTAGATTGTGCTTCTGCGCTATGAATCATAATCGACCCGGTTAGGTCAGCGTTCGTTACTGCTTGAACGCTCAAATCAGCTGTTGGCATTGACTGACTTAATTCGCTCACACTTGCTGACGGGTTCATCGACCCAAGGCCACTCTCGTTCATAACTGAATCTATTACATCGCTTTTTTCTGTGTGCTCAGACATTTTTAATTGATTTATAACTTATTTTTTGCTTATGTTATAACTATAATTGGTTAATCTCCCCTTCAAAATATTATACTACATACCTAGAATTATATACCTAGAAATATTATATCAACATACCTAGAATAAACCTTACACCATAATTACGTACATTTTACGTAAATAAAATTTCGCTTTCATAACCGTATTTCATTCTCTGTACTGTCAACATAGGCCGGTGTAATATAACTTTTTATTACACTACATCCTGCAGTCACGGCACCATTGTAACTTTATATATTTTAATTAATTACAAAAGATCTTAAACTCCCACTTACCTTCTATTTGTCACTCTCTGGCCAGATCGTCTAGTGGTGTAACCCTATTTCGTACAGCGAATTTACCAGCACACAAATGAAATTAGGTACTTGAAATGATTATTCTAACACACATATATCAAGTGAAATAATGTAATGGATTTGTTCTTTTTAATACATTTCTTTATATTCTCTCTTTTCAAATTTCTACTCTTTATCTTTATCTTTATCAAATTTTCTACAAATACTGATGCTAATGTTACATCGGAAATTTAATATAGCTTTCCTACTCTAGTTAGCTTAAATGTTTCTTTCTTATATCTATAGATAAGACAGCCTCTGCACATTCTCTCATTCACACCCATACCATATTTAATTTAGCGCTTTTTTTTATTTAAATTCTCATAATTAAATTGTGTAATATACGGTTACGTGGTATCGGCGTCCCTGCAAGTCACTTGTTGATCTCGAGAAATTTTGTTCACTTTTGTCCGAATGTTTCCCACTGTTAATTTTGAGTACTTTAATTCGTTTTAGTCACTGTTAACTGAACTCATACTCTTGGTATAACTCCGTGTTTTGTTATTCGTTCACATTATAAAATTTTGAAGATATTACACTAAAGTTTAGGCTCACGCCTATGTGTTCACCCAGCCGGGGAAATGTTTCTTAGTCGACTCACTTTTAACTATTTTCCAATTTTTAATAATAGATAAAACTTTGCCCGGCCGGCGACGCACACCACTAATCGCGTCCACTGCCTTCAGATGTTAGTCGTCGACTGCCGAGTTTTTTGCGCGCACACAGCGAAAGAATGTACCAGTTCGTGCCGTTTCTTGTGTGAACGTTGGCCGAGGTGTGCGTCCTTACACATTCCCAGACGCTTTAATAGCTTTTGTACCTCGTACGGCTGGTTATGCATGAACTACAAGCTGTTCCAAAAGTCGAAATTTCGTGATCAAAACGTTCAGCTTGGGTTGGTTACAAATTTTTTACAATTATTTGGAAATTAAACTAAACCTCTTGGTTTGTACCGTCACAGGGTTCTTCTCCAGAGTCCTACAGACGAAAACAGCTGCAGATGGGTTATTTAGGTTTAAGTGCGAAATAATTACGCTAACACAGTTTTTCTGATTCTAACAAGTTATTTCTCTTTTATTAAGCAAAACCTTCTCTACTTTACTTGGTTGATTAATAACATAACATATTAATGTATCTTTACTGGCTCTACTTTTTCGTGCTAGTCCAAATTCAACTCTTATATTACATAAAAAAATCATACGGTTTCATGCTAACCGCTTACATTCTCTAATAATAATTACCAAGAGAAAACAATGATATATATAAAAAAAAACAACTTTCCTTAACTACATCTTAATTACGTTTTTTACTAGATGAACCAGTATTCTTTATATCTTCTCCCCTCCCTCTTTCTTTTATAAGCCCCCTTTCCCTTAGAGGTCTCTATTTATGGGTTTATGTTTTAAATTTTCATTTTATAATGGACAATCACCACTTGTTTAAAATTGGTTTAAGTATTAATATTCTGTGCGTTTAGTTACCCATCCGCCACGTGTTCATATGGGTTGTTGCACCTCCTCGTGTTAACCACTTTCTTCCTTTTGACACACTCCGACACTAGTTTATATTGAGTTTAATTGTTGTTTGTTTTTTATCACCTTTTTGTTAAGTTGGTTTAATGTATATACACATTATAATTTATAGTCGCCCGACATAACTTTGCTCGAGCACTTGGATGGTTAATTTTTTCTGGCCGCGCTATATTGTTTGTACTTTAATAGTTACACATGATAGGCCTACTTTAATTTCGGCCTATCTTACACTCCCGAGGCCACCGTTTTACTTGTTAATGCACTGTATGCTGCTTCTGTCTGATGCAAACTCTGGTGATAGACTGCTTACTGTGATTCACAAAGACTACTGGAGAGCCGTTGCGTAATACGTCTGGGCTGGGCTGTCTAGACATCAACAGTTTATGATAACACCGTATGTTGCTGGTTACAAGGGGCACCTCACAGGTGAATACTGACAATTAAAACTGAATTGAATTAGCATACAAATCTGTACCATTACAATTTTAGTTTATGGTAATGACATGGCTAGATTATGAAATGAAGTGTGGTAAATAAGAAAAGTAATGACATAAAACTGTAAATAAATTTATAGTGAAATTAATTGTGTTTGTGTTGTAACAGGTATTTTATGTAAACAATGTGTGTATGTAGTAGAAATGGATTTTAATTCAGCAGATTAAATAAATAATGAGAGTTTGTAATAAATGAATTGTAATTGTTTTGGAGTAAGGTAATTAAAATAATTTGTGTTTTGAACAATTGATTGAATTAAAGAATTTGAGACGAATTAATTGACTTAAATGTGTTAATAAATTTTGATAATGAATTTAAATGATTTTATGAGATTTAAACTTGATAATAAATAGTGAATAAATGTAAAGTTGTAAAAGATAGAATTTGGGTGATAATGATAAATAAGGCATGTGAGTTAATCAGAGTTAATTTTAATGGGAGTTAGAGAGAATAAAAAGTTGAAATACAAATTGTAACGGTACAGAATTGTGCGATCCCATAGTTTTAATTTAAATCAGTTTCAATTTTCAATTGTCAGCTTCCACCTGTGAGGTGCCCCAGTTTAACAAGCAACACAATGTTAGCATAAACAACCGTCTAGACGCATTATGTAATACTTTGCCAGCCTGTGTCAATAACAGTAAGCAGTTTGTCACCATAGAGTCAACAGGGGAGAGCAGTGTATTAATACATTTGATATTTTAAGCAAATTATTTCAAACAGTATGCAGATTGTCACCACAGAAGCAACAACAGATAGTAAAGTGTAGCATACAGCTTGCTAAATAAAACGGTGGCCTCGGGTGCGAGATAGGCCGTAATTAATAGGCGGCCTATCCATTAAAGAACTAAACAATGTAAAAAAGTGCACAAACAGTATAACGTGCGGTAAGAGCTCGAGCAATTGTCGACCGACAAACAAGTTTGTAAAAGTATAAAGAAATGATAAATTCAATAAGACGGAGTGTGTCGCGGTAGTGCGAAAGTTTATGAACGGTGGAAATAACAGTTGTGACCAGAACAGCCAACAACATGAGGTGGTGATGGAACTTATTAACACCGTGGGTTGTTAAGTATTCTACATAACCCTAAAGAACTATTCCCTAAATACAGACATTAAATATAAATACAGAGTTTTAATTACGGGGTTTTAAGAGAGAATAAAATAAAAAAGTATGAGTGAGAGAGCGTTGCAAAGTGCTGGTTAAGTTATTTGTAAATTACGTTATTGTTAAGTCATTTTCATATGTGCTTAAACCAATTGATTAAGTACTCATGTCTTAGTTTTTTTGTATTGAAACTGTAATGTAAAGATAAATTGAAAGCAAACACTGCATTAAAGAAAGCTAGCTGTTTTAGAATACAAAAATTGGTGTTAGAAAAATTATTTTGAAACGTCAATCCAAATAACCTTGTCTGCAGCTGATTTTTCGTCTGTACGACCTTGGATGAGAACCCGAAGGTAAGATAAGATATAAATATCAATTAAAATAAATTGAGTAGTTTCATTGGCCCCGAACTAGGGACTCGAAGAGTAGTTTATTATTTGAATTAATTTATATTGTTTCAAAATAATACAGAAACAGGGTAAGAGTAGAGACACAGTAGTGTTAGCGATTATATGTAGAGAAAGAGAGTAATGTAAATGGAGATTAAATAGTTGATGGTAATATTTTGTAGTGAGGGTCCAGTGTAGGGAATGATCAACGTGCGTCATTGGGCAGGTAGTTGCGAAGGGTCGAAGAGTGTTTGCCGATATTTGGTGGAGGGGCAAAAGGTTATGCATGGAATTGCCAGGTTGGGAACACACATCCTAGTTACAAAGAGGGTATTAGATATTTTATTTTAAGAGGAAAATGATTTAAGTGGAATTAGTGTTGAAGGGGGTTATTATTGAGAGATGGGTGTCATGCTATGCGAATCTGTTAGTAGTTATTAGAAGGAAGAAGGTGAGTAAGGTTAGATATATAAATGTCAATTCAATAAAGAATCATAGTGAATAACGGAAAATCACCCGAACTAATAAATGATAAAAATAAATAATAGAAAATTCAAAGTTAAAATGTAATAAAAAATGAAATGTTATGTAAAATAAAGGTTGATAATAAATTTGAATTTTTTGTGGAGAATTAAATGGTATAGTAAATGAAAAATAATTGATAATTAATTAATAAAAGTTCAACTGAAATTAAAATGTAATGTTTATAATTCTATATGCAAACTTAAAGGTGAATTGTTCATTTTAATGTAATAATCGCAATGTTAATTATGAGTGTATTATTATGTATTATGTTTATTATGTATTAGTGCAGGAATTTAAACATGAATTGTATGTATGTATAACATGTTGTAATTGCGATTCCCTACATTTCGGGCGATCTCGGCCTTACCAACCCAGATCGTGGTTTTGGATCACAACTAGCTGTGGGCAGAAATAGTAAAACTGACCACAGTTGGTTGCCTTTGAAATTGGTCAAACATAGAAATTTAATGGGGCTTAATAAGGGAATCTAAGATTATTTTGAACACAGGCTATTTTCACCCAAATAAGGGTGGTAGACCTTAGGGGCATATGTTAAGATAATGAGTAGGGGTACTTACCCTGAAGTTTTTGTAACGCTGAAGCAAGGATGGGAGTGAGAGAAAAGAAAAAAGTGCTTACTCCTTCCGCCTCAGTCCTTGTGGAGGCAACTGGACGCAACAGTCCAGGGGGGTAATAGTGTGTGTGGAGGAGAAAAGGGGATGCTTATTATTAACAGTGCCGGATAAATAGAATTTCTGTTAATAATAATATTTTATAAAATGTTAAATGATTTTGAATTATTTTAGATACAAAAGAGAAAATGTTTAAGAATTGTAGAAAGAGGGAGGTATACATAACTGTATTTGAGTAAATTTTGATTATGTGTTTAAATATTTTGAAAGTATTATTGCATTAGTATAAATATTTGTATTTCTTCTTGCTAGTGGGAAAGGATTAATTATTATCGATTGGAATCGAATATTTTATAAATGTTAATGGGAGCGAGCTAAGAGAAAGGTAATTATGAATACAATAATTATGGTATTCATATATATATATATATGTTAGGAGTTAAGGAAAAAACCAGTGCTTCTTAACGCAAACCACCACAGCTAAGGGGAAACAGATCAGTTAGGGATGTAGTATTGTATAAGGCCACTAGTTGATATTTTGATTTGTTGTTTCAGAGTCTGGTGATGGTGTGGCGGCAGTCCTGAGCTGGCCAGCGCGTCAGAGCAGGAGCGTTAAGTACCTGTCTGACTTTATGGTGTTGGGATCTCGAGAGAGAAGTCCAGTAAGGTCATTCAGGTGCGGTCACAGTCACTGGACCAAGGGTGAGTTAAATATTTTTTATGTAAACCGTAAAGGGGGTTGTGGCGACATATCCTGATTGATCCCTTTAGCAAGTATGAATGTGTCAATGAGAGTTTTTATGGTCTGGCATAAAACCTCTCATTGAGGGGGTATTGTAATGGGACATTTAGGCCTACCGGGGGTAATATAAAAAATCATTGTATTTTGATAAAGATATTTGTAATGTAACGCTAATTTTGGGAGACATAAACATAAATTCATAATGAGGGTAAATTTTATTGGAACAAAAGTAAATTTGTAAAATATTATAACAACGCAATAGACAAACGGGCGAAATTGGGCCAAGGTCAGCTCCAGTGACTAACGTATTATGAAATGAAGTCAGACCATATTACGTCAGAGACAAACCCAGCTTTGGAATGTGGGAGTGTCAACGCCAGCAGTTTCGTTGATGCTCGGAGAACAAAAGTCGGCTATGAACATCCAATAAATACGGACGCAATCTGTCTGCACGTCCGCCGGCTGGGCGTAGTTTTTGTCGTGCCCGCAGTTTAGAAAATGTGATATAAAGTCAAAATTTAACCATAAGTGATTTGAATGACAGTTTTCTTTATGCAATAACAGTTTCGGCGATTATCAGTTAAAATAAAAATGTGCGTATAGAGCAATGTGACGTCTTCTGGACTCAAATGAACAGCTAAGTAACAAATGTGTGGAGTAAATTTTTTTTAACAAGGGCTAAATGAAAATTACAATGTAATTAAATTTTCTAAACTAAATGAGATCTCTAAGGGTAAAGGGTAATTGTGTGTGCGTGCGTGAGTGAAAGAATGTCAGACTAAGAAGGCTGGTTTGTGTTGCTTAAGATTAGTTGTTATTTAATTTCTTGATGTTTTATTTTTGGAATTTATATATCGTCTTTCAATTTTCATTGTATCAGAATAACTAAATAAGCAATATATATTGTGTACTGTGAATTTCATAATAGATAAGGGAGGGGAAGAAATAGTTGGTTGATGATGAAAACTTAATGATGAAAGAAATAGTATCAATAAAACTTCATTAATGGGAACAAGTAAAGTTTTCTTTATTGCAAATAAACCATTCTGATCTCCTGAGTTCGCCGAAAAGAACCTGGCCCGAAATGGTAAGTACATATTTTTTCTTGTAGTTGGTAACAAGATGGCGCCCGAAAAATTAGAAAGAAAGCAATGAATAAAGTTGAAATTAACTAAGTTCTAATTATGAGTAGAAATTATATCACACAGTGAGTGAAATTCTTCAACGTTTCAGTGGAACCAAGTACATAACAACATTGGACTTAACAGCCGGGTACTGGCAGATAGAACTAGAGGAAGAATCCCGTCAATATGTGGCTTTTTTATACAACGGCAGGAACTATCAATTTCGTAGGTTATCTTTTGGACTAAACGTAAGTGTTTCAATTTTCATTAAATGTTTAGACTACGTATTAGGGAGAGAGATTTTAGAATTCACAACCGTTTATGTGGATGATATAGTTATTACGTCACCAGACATTGATACACATTGCGAAAGGTTAGATAGTGTGCTAAGTAGGCTACATGAATATGGCATAACAGTTAAGTTTAAGAAGTCAGAATTTTTGAAAGAACAAGTTAATTTTTTAGGCCATATAATTTCAGCCCAGGGTATCAGTACAGACCCTAAGAAAGTAGAAATAATACAGAATTTTCCAGTACCAAAAAATATTAAACAGTTGCAAAGTTTCTTAGGCTTGTGTAATTATTATAGGCAATTTGTAGACAAATATTCCTATTTAACAGTACAATTGGGACATTTGTTAAATAAAGATAATCGATGGCAGTGGAATTTAAAAGAGCAAACTGTATTTGAGCTGATAAAAAATAAATTTTTAAACACAGTTATATTAGCTCATCCTAATTTTCTAGAACCATTATATATACACACAGACGCATCGGACATCGCTTTGGGGGTAGAATTGTTTCAGTTAGATGGGAATGGTAACCATAAAGTAGTAGCTTTTGCTAGTAGGCCTTTATTAACTAGTGAAAAGAACTATACAATAACGGAAAAGGAGGCGTTGTCAATAATTTTCGCCTGCAGAAAATTCAGAACATACCTATTAGGAAATAAAGTAATAATAAGATCAGACCATGAAGCTTTAACATTTTTAAAAAACTGTAAACTAACGCATGGTAGGTTAGTGCGCTGGATGCTAATATTACAAGAATATGACTTAACCATTGAGTATTGTAGGGGTACAGAAAACGTAGTAGCTGACGTCCTATCCAGAACCGATTTTGACAATAGTACTGAAGTAGACATAGCAAATACTTATAAGATATTTATAATAAAAGAAGTGGGGGAAATAGATATGAAAAAATTAATGAATAACCTAGCAGCAGACCAAGAAAGAGAAACCGAAATTGGTAAAATAATGTTAGCTTTAAATCAGATACCCAACACACCTCACAAGTGGGAGAAGCATTTTAGTTTGTATAATAAACATTTATTTCACCGTACAAATGAACAGGGAGATGATTGGAAAGTATGCATCCCTAAAGTTATAATACCTGAAGTAGTGAGAGATTGTCATTTAAGGTATGGTCATATAGGCCCCAAGAAATGCAGTGACATATTGAAAGAGTCATGTAAATTTAATAATATGGAAAGAACAGTGCGTAAAATATTAAAAACATGCGAAATTTGTCAGAAACCCAAAGTAAATAATCGTAAACAGGAGGGTTTAATGCAACATGTAATACCAGACAGTCCTTTAGCAATAGTTGCCGTCGATTTATATGGCCCCCTACCCAAAGGTCAAGGAGGGGTGAATTATTTATTTGTTGTACTAGATGTTTTTACCAAATTTGTAAAATTGTACCCGGTTAAAAAAGCTACCTCCTCGGTATTAGCTAGGAAGATAGTAAATGAGTATATTACTGAAGTAGGTAAACCCAAAATAATATTATCAGATCATGGCTCTCAGTTTACCAGCAACACCTGGAGGGAAACATTAGGTTGGGAAAACATTTTAGTTAAACATACATCGGTGTATTACCCACAATCAAATCCTAGTGAGCGTGTTATGCGGGAGTTAGGGCGAATGTTTAGAACTTTCTGCTACAAAAAACATTCATTGTGGGCTACATTTGTGTGCAAGATAGAAGGGTATATTAACAGTAGTTTACATGAATCCACTAGCTACAGCCCATATGAGTTGATGTTTCAGAGAAGGCCATCATGCATATTAGAGGAACTGATAAAATTTCCAACCCGGACGGATACACCACATGGTAGGAAGTTGGTGATTGCAAAGGAGCGGCTGCTAAGTAAAGCTGAACAGCATAAACGAAGACATGACCGGAATTTAACACCCATACAATACGAGGTAGGACAGCTAGTATTAATAAAAAATCACGATCAATCATCAGCTTTGGACAAAGAGATTAAAAAATTCTTCCTATTGTACGACGGTCCCTATGAGGTTAGCGAAGTGAAAATGGAGAATGCTTATGTTTTATTAGATTTGCAAACCCGAGAAATAAAAGGAACATATAATGTGACCCAATTAAAAAAGTATTATCTAGCTGAGTGATGTTAAACATTTTTTTTATTATTAAAATTTTGATATATAAAAACAGATTAAGGTATATTTAAAGGAGAAGGGATCCTCCCCCATTTTCGAGCAGTCACGACCTTACCAATCCTGACCGTGGGTTTTGGCACTTTGGAGGCGGACCATGGTTGGTGGACCTTCCTTCGGGTGGTGAAACGACGATGGTCCGGCTCCACAAAATTGGTATAAATTAGAAATTCAACTATATTATTGAACGGGGAGGGGGACCCCTAAGGTACGTGGTAACAATGTTTTTCACTCAAGGTGCATAAAAAAGGTGCACAACACCACGTACCAACATTGCCTAAGAGTGTACGTAAATAATTTTAGTGAGGCAGTGTGTTCAAATAAAATTTTCTAATGTCGTCTGTGAAAATGATGAATAGAAGTTCATAATTGACTTGTAATAATAAAATGTAACGGGATGAGAGGTTTATGGAGTTTGAAACTAAACCTAAAATTGAAATGTTTGTAATTTTATTCAGATGCAGATTAAATGTTTATTTTAATGGAGTGAGAGAGTAAATCGTTTTTATTAAATGGTCAATTAAGTTGTAATCAAAGTTTCAATCATTAGTTGGTGATGGCCTATGTAAGTAGGAAGTAAATATTTTGTTGTACTCACTATTTTATGTTAATGAAGGTCACAAGTAGGAAAGTTAAGAAAGCAAATAAGTGGTGCCCGAGCACGTAATCAATATTAAGAATTTCATGCAATGTAAATTGTAAATTTTAAATGTAGCTATATCATAAACAAAGATATCTTTTACTTGTGATTCCCCAACTTTTCGGGCGGTCACTGCCTCACTGAACCCTGACCGTGGAATTGGTTTAGCTTTAACAGCTATGGTCGGCGCTCATTGCGTCACGTTCTGCCTTAACTGGCCATAGCTGTTATCGTTGTGAGAGGTGAATTTAGAAATTGAAAGGGGGTAAATCAGGGGAATCACTAAACTATGGAACAGCGGCTATCACCCTGTTCGCGTAGGAACAGTAAAACAGGTGATAGACCCGCATTAAGGTTATAAATATGTAAAATCGGATATTTTGATATCTGGCCGTTTAACATGTAAGGCCGAAGCAAGGACAGGAGATGATGCCAAAATTCCTCCTCAAATTCAGTCCTTGTGGAAGCAACTGGACGCCACAGTCCAGGGGGGCCATAGTGTGTGTGGTAAGGAGGTTACTCAGGGGAGTAACGGATTAAAACCTTAAATGGACATAAACTAAATGAGCTAAGAAGCTAATTAAATGATGTTATTTTGACTCATTAGATGATTACAATAGACAATTTGTACGAAAGTAATTAATTTACATGTGTTATACCCTATATGATAATTTTATAAATGACTTTGCTGATGGAAATGATTAATTCAAGGATAGTAGATGTTTGTTATGTTTTGTTTAGTAGGTTTTATTATGTTTTATAATGTCGTACTATGTTAGAGTGTAAGAACTATAAACATACGTTGTGTATTTTACATGGTATAATTTTGTGTAGTGTATCTAGGGTAAGGTCATTCACCTGACCCAGAGGGATCAGCTGATGACTGAGGTTAGAGACATGATATGTTTCTCTTAGTGACTTATGGATTCTTTTGTTAATGAATATAGTTAAATAGTTTTGTTTCAGGGAAAATTGTTAAAACAGATATTATGGGAATTAAATTTTCAAAAAAAAAAATTACAGATTGTATATTAACGTTCAATATATATTGTGACTCTGTGTATTGCTAATATGGCAAATGAGATATGGTTCATATTATATGTGGTAAATAAATGTAATGATAAGGGAATTAAAAAAAAAAATAAGGTGTTCATTTTATTTTGTTTATTATGACGGTTAACAGTTAATTACGAAGAGTTATAAATTCATGTAAAGGATTTTGAAATTTCGAAAATAAATAGAAAGGGATGATCAAATTAACGGTAATATGAACCTTTGATATTGAACAACCTTTGATTAATTCCTTCAGGTGAACAAAATTAAGTTATTTAATTTGATTTGTTTGATTTATGTTGATTTGAAACCGTAACGTAAATTTTTTGAGAAAAGGAATTGAATTGAAAATATAAAATGTTTTATGAATTTTAAATATGGAAGTGGTGTATAATATAATAATGAGTGTGTGTCCGCACCCAGTACTTGCTAAAGGCAACCCAGTATGCATGTAAGGGGGAACATATCAGTTGAGGATCTGGTATGGTATAAGGCGAGTTTTGATTTTTGGAATTTTATTTGGAATGATAATAAAAGGTTCGGTGGTACTGGGGTGAGTATCTGTCCTAGTTTATGGTGTTGGGATCTCGCCCAGAGAAGTCCAGTAATCTTGTTCAGGTACAGCCATAGTCGCCGAGCTAGGGGGGTTGTTTACCCATGATGTGTTTAGGAATTAAAGGGGGTTATTGGCGCCATATCCTCACCGATCCTCTTAGGGTTTAGCAATGAGAGTTTTTCTGTCTCAGCAGAAAACCTTTCATTGGGGGGGTGTTGTAATGGGACAGATTTGTGCGATAGATTTTTATTTGTGAATACCATTTTATTTGAGAATACAACGCAGTAGTTACCCATGCGAGGCCTCAATGTATAACAATAGAAACAACCGTAGGTGACACCCATCTGCATATTGGACTCGAAAAGTTGTCAACAAGCACAGTTTTAAGGTGCAATGGAATGTGCGCTATTGTGCGGATGCGTGTGCCTACAGTTGAATTATCACGTCCGCGGCTGTTTGACCAGTTACAGTAAGTAGACTATATGCGGCGGTGAATATTTGCTATGTCACGTGGTGCCGCTGTGCTCCAATCAGATACCAACTAGCCGCGGGATGAAGCAGCTAGCCATCTTGAAAAACGTTTAGCTTCCCTCAGTCGACGAAACAAATTACGTCTGGCCAGACATACAGAAAGACTCGTGAACCAAAATATCTTTTTAGACGTCAAAAATGTGTTGAAACCAGTCGTTTGAATAGCGAGATAAATGCAGTGACAGACTTAAGTTGCAGTGACAGTTTTAACTAGTAAATGAAAAGTGAAAAACGAGGAGATCGCAACCGAGTGCGCGTGCACGAGGAGACCCTTTATGGATGTTGTGATGTTATTTATTAATAATTTTTACGATAATAATATGTCTTCCACTTACCTTCCAATCTTCTCCCGCCCAGAGTTGCGTCACACGAACGTTGGAATGCAAGTGTGATTATCAGGTTACATAACAAACGTACGCAATCTCGGTTTTATGAAGCGAAACAATTAAAATTTTATTACATTCTTTCATTATCTTATGTCATGAAATAATTCATTTCTTTTTTGTTATTCATTATCTCCAAACAATTTATACAAAACAAAATTTTCTTCACCTATTATTCAAACATTTTATACCATTAAAAGTTAGTATGGATACCTTAATTATAGAAAGCAGCCCAGCCTGCTCGCACTCACATTCATTCAGTTTAAATTTTATGTCATTAATTTATTGAACCCCTGTTTTAAATTTGAGATTATGAATGATAGACGTGGATTACCCAACCAGCGTCGTCCTCTCGTTGCCATGTACCCCGTTATTTTATACGTCCGAAAGTCCCTTTTTCTTCACTTCACCATATTTTAATTTAAATTGGTTCACTGCACTGACTTCACCGGTTTATTTATCAAGAACTGTTTAAATTTGGTTGCGACTTTTATATCATAAACTTAAATTTTGTATGCACACGTCTTTCACTCCCGGCCGGGGTGAGAGTTTTTATTCAACTGGGGCGGATGCTATCAAAATTTTCTCCCATCAGCAGTTAGGCAGAACGGAAATTGCAATGCCTTAGGTGTTAAAGTCTTCGTCACTGTTCAGGTCACACGTGTTATTTACGTGTGTCAGGCGTTGACGAAATTACACTGCCACTGGTTACGTCACGCGAATGGGCGTGACTTATCCATACTTCCTCCAGCTCGGACTGGATGTCGAACAAAACTTTCGTCTTTGCGCCATTTTCGGCAGCATCAGTTGAACTGCTTGGCGTCCCGTCCGTGCGCCTGGTTGGTGTTGCATGTTGGTGTGCGTAACACAGCCCTTAAGTTCTGCGAATTCAATTACGTTGGCGAACACACGCTGCATTCCATTGTAGCTGGTTGTTAGCTACAAAGTTTTTATTCTTCTCCCCAATGGAAAACACAGGCATGTGCACACTGGAATTCTGTGAATTAAACTGTTGTTGACCACGTCGCATTCCAACACACTGAACCGTTTTATGTAGGTGACTCGCTGTTTTGGGCCCGTATAAATTGAATAAAACAGAATAAAATTACAACAAAATATAATACCCCTTTTCGCCCCATTACAATGTACCTCCAAGGATTACGTAAGAGAAAGAAATTACCCAGAATTATAAATAAACCAATCAAAATCATGCAAATTTAAATAATCAACATAAAATGAGATCTCTAAAGTATGGGGAATAAGTTAAATATTGTGTGAGTGAGTGTATGAGCAAGCTGGGTTGTCATGTATAGAGTAATTAGTTTAAGTTGATATTTTTTCTTCACATAAGAGTGTGAAGCTAACTATGAAAATAGTTGTTAAGTAACGATAGTCTAAGTATTTTGATAATTTATGAAACAAAGTAATTGAAATAAATAGTAGTTTTTTTGAAGAAAATGAATACCGTAATAAATAAATTAAAGTTGAATGAATATTCCAGCAGTTATTATCAATGTGACGTAAAAGAAAGATGAAATTGTTGATGTGGGAGTTTTGGTATCATTTGATGATAAAATAGGATAAAATAAAAGTGTGTTAAGTAAACATATAAATATGTGTTTGTCAATTGCATTCCCTGTTCTTCTCTGCTAAAGTACACCAGACGACACCTTGGTCAATTATCAATAAGGTAGGTAAAACAAATTTCGATATTTTAAACAGTTAATTCACGTGTACTGCTTCAGTTGACGCCCTTAACAGGAGCGAAATTTAATTATCTTAATCACCAATTAAGCCGTAACACTTCACTATGTAATGAATGAATTTACCTCATGCTACGCACTCTGACCTAACAGTTTACGAATAAATGTGTAAACCCGAGGCCACACAAAACCCGAGGGCCCATATGATATATGGCTATGGTCTGATCCAGCGTTTAGCACTGCCCATATTGTGTACAGGCATGGTTTTGAAAATATGAATATTATAAAAACCCTTTTACGCATTTATTTTATGTAAAGAGCCATGGAAGGCAAAATCAATATAATAAAAAACCTAGCATGATCAGTCCTCCTTAAACAATAAAATTAGTTGGTTGACAATTTAATCAAACCTTTTAAACA
Source organism: Magicicada septendecula (assembly GCA_034769895.1). Taxonomy (NCBI): domain Eukaryota; kingdom Metazoa; phylum Arthropoda; class Insecta; order Hemiptera; family Cicadidae; genus Magicicada; species Magicicada septendecula. Next base: position 113,164,402 of record CM068370.1, read on the forward strand.
GGTTATTACAAGGAAACTGCCTGGCTGAGGGGTTGTAATTTAAAAAATGCATTATTTTGTTTTCCATGTGTATTATTTGGAAGAGTGCCTCTGTTCAAAATTTGCAAACTACAGGTATTAATAACACCGTTGAAAGAATAAAAACAACTTCGTGAAAGTCTCAAATGTTAAAAAATAAATAAAACAAAATGCTTTACAACTTGCTCTTTTTTGGTACAGTTAACACAGCACACCCAGATAGGCATAATATTGATTTTAAAAATGAAAACGTATGCAGGTCTGCCTTTTTTTATATATATAAATAAAATGAAATTATATCTTTTTACTTCCCCCTTCCTTACCAATACTAATCTCATGTTACTGCAACCACTAACTGCCACTGGAAATACACACATGTATATAAAGTGATACAACACATTATAGTACATAAACGTAAAAATATGGATGGAAGTTGTGCTATGTAAAGTTTCAAACTTCTGCCTATAGTACCAGATTTGGCTTACATTGTACAGTGCAATTTACATACCCTTGTTGATTGCTCCCTGTCTCCATCAATATAATATATTCTATATCCAGGGTTCAGGTCATAGTAAGGTGTGACAGAAGGTCCCACATATGCTATACTGATGGCTCTGCCATAATCCTCTGTGTCGTAGAATATCTCAAACTCATCAAAGTGAGTGTGACCAAAAAACTGGGCAGTTACTGTTGACTCATACCTGGAAACAATCATATACAGAAATAACTCTCATGTTACTTCACCTCATAGCAAAAATTACCAATACAGAAAGTATATCAATATTTTTAACTGTAAATAGGCTCCTTGTTTTACAAAGAGGCGAAGTTCAGATTCTACATCAAAGAGTTGGAGAGTTATTTGTATACCAAATGGTTTGTTGGTTAGAATTTGGAGTCTGATTCTCTAAAGTGTAGCAATAATAGGAGAGCTAATTTCCTAAAATGGATTATCAAAACACAAAAGGATAAATGGGTCATTTAGACTTAACACTGAGCATAGCCACATTTCAAAATGAGCAGAAATGTTTAAAGTAAAATGGAATCCAAGACACATATTATAATAATGCAGCATAAAAACAAAACAAAACAACCATGAAACATTACAATTAAAAGTGGACTCGGTATCCATTTCAATAAATGACAGCTACAACAAAAGAAGTACAACAGTTGACCATAAAAGTTGGCATGACAGCATCCAATGTAATAGAACTCATGTTTTTTGTAGTACCTAGTTCTCTCATTCTACCCATTTTAATGATTCTTAGTTACATGATATATAAGAGAGCATTAGGCTTAATCAAACTTTAAAATTATCAAAGAGAAAGGTAACAAACTTATCAAATTCACCGTTTTCCAATACTAGTTTGAAACATAACTGATACAAATAGTTTCATCAGTCACTAAAACATAAAAACAACACAAAGCCAACTTCAAAAACAAAACCAACTTCAAAAACCTCAAAGCTTTTGTTAATTTTTCACAAAATTATCCTGTTCATAATATACCGGGTGAGCCAGAAGTCATGCAACCCAGTAATTAATATTCTCAAAAATATTCTCAAAAAATATTTATTAATGTAATATACTCACAATTTTCTCACAATAGATGCTGGAAATGTCCTCCATCAGCTGTAACACACACCTTAACACGTTTTGTCATGTTAGTTGCCACTTTTTGGATGGTCGCTACACCTATGCGGGATATTTCGTCTTCGATGTTGTGCTTCAGTTGGTCGAATGTGTGAGGGTTGTTCTTATAGACGTTATCCTTCAGATGTCCCCAAAGAAAAAAGTCGGGGGGAGTTAAATCTGCGGATTTAGGCAGCCACAGTCCACGTGAAATGATGTGTCCCCCAAAGAACTCACGCAACATTATCATTGTGCTATTCGCTGTGTGCGCTGTTGCACCATCTTGCTGCAGCCAGCAGTCTCGTTCATCAGCCTCTAACAACACTACGAATTGCATGATGATGTTCTGGTAACGTTCAGCTGTTATCATTTCCGTGAAAAAATTGGGCCTACAATTCTTTTGCGCAAAATTGCTCACCAAACTCCATCCTTCTGTGAATGTAATGGGGTCTCATGGAAAACGTGAGGGTTTTCTGAACTCCAATATCTGTCGTTCTGGCTGTTTACATAGCCACTTAGATGAAACCATGCTTCATCAGAGTAGAAAACATAATCCAACACCCGAACACTGTTGCGAATAAAAAGCAAAAACCACTGACAGTAATGTAGTCTTCTTCCCCTATCAGGTTCTTGAAGCTCATGCACAACGTGAATGCGATACGGACGGAGTTTCAGCTTCTTTGTGGCTCTGCAAACACTCCCGTAAGACATTCCGGTTTGCTGACACAGTTTACGTATCGACTTTGTTGGTGAACGTAGCACGGATGCGTGGATATTTTCCAATGAGGCATCACTTAACACCGAATGTCGGCCGGAACATAAACAATCATTCACACTACCAGTTTTTCGGAAACGAGCGACTATGCGTGAAATCGTTGATTTATTAGGCACCCGTGTTTCAGGAAAAGCTACCGTAAAGTCTTCCTGACATTGTAAGAATGATTGCGATTTAAAGTAACTTTCAAGAATGAATGCACGTTCAGCCTGGGAAAAACCCATGTTTGTCCGCACACAGCTAACTCACCACTAACATCAAAAAGGAGGGAAATTGCTTGGATATCATATGCTATGCGTCTCCCACAAGGTCATCCGTTGCCAACACAAACATTCCTGCCGGCAAGAAACTAAATTTCCCGCCACAATATGTTTTCAAATTTGGGGTTGCGTGACTTCTGGCTCACCTGGTACTTGTTGGCTATAGAGGGATATGTGAGGAATCTAGTTTGAAGTGGGGATGTGGAGGTTTGCTTATCAGTAAGGGAATATTAACTAAAGTGGGACATTTTAAACTAGTTTTGTATTATCTTATATGTATTAATTATTGGAAAACAGTGAATTTGGTATGCCTGCTGACTTGCTCTAAAACTGTTTTTAGATTAAATTTCATAATGGTTTTAATGAAGTTGTGTTTGGCTTCAAGTCAATTTTCTGGTTGAAATTTAACAATTTTCTGGAGACTCCTGTAAAACGTTGTGCACTCTAAATTACACTACAAATACTTAAATGCTACAATACTCTAAAAATTTACACTACAAAAACTTTCAATGAGACTTTTAAAATGCTATGACAAGCTTGGGAGAAATGTATGAAGTACACAAGTTGTTTCAAATTGACTACGACAACTGCTGAGGATCTGAAAAATATAGCCATCAATACAACAGTTACATTAGAAAAGGATATGTTACATCAAGGAAAACCACCGATAAGACTGATTGTTAAGTGCAGAAAAAATGAAAGAGATCGAACACATGTTTTTGCTATAGAATGACCAGAATTATAGTTAGGGAATAAGGAGCATACTACCACAATACTACCACAATTCCTTTTTAAAAAGAACATGTAACACAACCTAGTCTACAAAAGCAAAATTTAAATAACATTTAATACCAATCTGTAACATAGTAGTTTTATCACTATAGTATTGACGACTCGGAACACTAAGTTTTTTATAAGTAAAAACGTAAAGTTGAAGCCTTCTATAGGTGAAAGCCGGTTTAGGCTGTAAGGTAAAACTTTACGTTTTTACTTATAAAAAACTTAGTGTTCCGAGTCGTCAATACTATAGTGATATTTAGTTAAGTAACGGACACGTCATGGACAACGAAATCCAAGAATAGTAGTTTTGGTAAATTTTATATTCACTGAAGTATATTAAATATTATTCTATGCATAATCAATTCAAAATGTATACACAGAAAAGTAATACCTGTTAATTATGGAATAATAGTTACGGCTCCACACTTTGAGACAGTCACTGTGTCCAGGTGGGATATGACCAATGACATGAACCTTCTCACCATTGAACTCAGCACTTTGCAGTTCATATATAAACCACTGGAGTTCTTTTGCAGGGTCTGTACTGTTTAGCAACAACCACCTGACAAAGAATTAAATTAAGACTATATTTTAAATCAGCGATTAATTAATTACATGTATTACACATACAATTTGTGATTAGTAACTGACCAGTTCTTGTTGTTGCAATAGTTCATGTTGAGTGAAATGATTCTGAAACCAGGTCGTACCAGCACACTGTAGAAAGCTCCTCGTCTGACTGTCCGGGACACTGTTGATGGTAACCATTGACGCCAATACGTATCAAGCTCATCATATAACCAATCTACTGCATAATCATTGTGTACAAATGGTGGTGGAAAACTATACAATTCAAAACATAACCAATTTTTTAAAATACATAGAATACATGCTTACTAAAAATTGTATAGCACATAATCCCTTTTTTACATTCAAAATTATTATTATGTAATACAGACAAAGAAAATGGATGACTTATTTGAAATTTAAGAAATTATGAAATCTGTTACATAAAAAAATGTTAAAAAATAAACAGAATACCATATGTTTGCTTAATTAAAAAGAATTACAGAAGTTTATTTTTAAAATAAATTGTATTTCTGTTACACCTTTACAGCAATCAGTTTTGAAGTTGCTTTACCTTTCTATCTTCTTATATCCCCACATTTCCCTTCCACCACCTACCCCATGTAACACATGTTCACTCAATAACTGTTATTGTATTCAGTTGGTCATGTAACTATTTGAAAATAGCCTTACTTTATGAAAATAACTGTCAGAATTTGATAAAAAATTAATTTTATGAAACTACCATGTGTGCTTTGTAATTTCTTATTTATTATTGCTTGAGGGTAAGTTTTCTGTTCTTTAAAGTGAAAAACAGTTTGTAACCTAACTAGTTTGTTCTCAGTCATACAGACCTGTTGACTGGTGAAGATTCATGATTTCCAAGAGCAGGGAAAATAGGAATGCCAGGGAAGAGTTTTGTTAGCTGTTTGACAGTTTGTTTGAGGACCATCAGATTCTCTTCTCTTGTCTGGTTCCACACATCATGGGGAGGTAAATCACCAGTCCACAATATATAATCTATATCCTATAACATAATTTGTCATCTGTACCAAATATCCATTTTAAAGAATTACATAGTGCAGTGGTTCCCAACCTTTCTGGACCCGCATACCACTTTGGCGTTCATTTCGAGTACCACCAGAGCTTAAGGAAAGGTTATTGGGGTTTTCTCAATAAAACACTTGATGCAACATGAATAGTAAGTATATCTTATTACTCCTAGTTATGTATAATTATTTAAACCTAATACATTAAATTTACAAAACAGGAACAGATTTTTAAAATTAATTTCAGGTTGGTGCTATGCTAAAATAAAGAATTTAGCACCACAAAGTGTTTATACTGTGTTTTTATAAGTGTAATAATTTTAAATCATGTCCGATGAAATTTTATTGTTGTTCTGAACATAAATTTTTATTTATTTAAAGTAAATACTTTTTTCTTAGCTACGTCTTCTTGCGTACCACCTTTGAATCCCTCCGCGTACCACCAGTTGGGAACCACTGACACAGTGGATATGAAAAGTCCACAAGTTCTATTATTAACACTTTAGACCCTGTCCACTTTATCACAAGACACTTTTCACAACCTGTATTTCTTATTTTTCTTTTTTTTTTTAATATCACGATTATCTTAACATCATCAATTACACATGAAATTTAAGTTTTTGTTTTATGAAACATCAAAATAATATATTTTTTTTGAGATACAACAAATTTTAATCAAAGAACAGGAGCATTTTTTAATGAAATAATTTAAAACACTGGATTTTCATATAATAAATACCATTTATTATAATCTAAGTGCCAAAAAAGAGTAGACAACTACATACTTATATTCAATCAATACTGAAAGTAAACTAAATAAATATGCAATGGATAACGTAACGCATAACAGAATGTGTCGATGAGGTGTGGTGAGCTGTGGAGCTCTGATACCCCAACTGTTAACAAAATTAATCACAATGCAAAAATCTGATGTGTGCTACAACTACAAATTCCTATCTACATTAAAAAATAGTAATCATTTAAACTCTTTATACAAACTCTGTTACACAAGTTAGAGAGGTAACGGAATGTAGAATTTACAGGCACTGGGATGTATGGAAAATAGCCATGCCTGTAGTTTTTTATAATATTGGGTCAAAAGTGTCATTTCCTAGTAATGTTTTAGTTGACTAACAGTTCATACATTATACAAGAGCTTAAATTACATAGATATGTACATTATATAAAGTACATACACTCTACAGATTTCTCTTATTTCCATAAGAATGTTACTTGTTTCATTCAAGAAAGCTGTCCAGGTATTTAAATACATCTCCGCGTTTAAGTTTCACTTAACACTGCATTGCAAGTACATTTGGTATAACATTCCAAATTAATCTGAGCTAACTTTTACACTTTTAATTTAATACCATATTCTTCGTTCTCTCGGTAGTCAAAAAAGTGCCTAAAATGTAAACTGGCTCTGTGTAAAGTTAATAATATAAATTTTATAACATATAAAAATAAATATAAAATATGTACATAAATATGACTATTATATTATAAATATAAAATATGTACATAAATATGACTACTATATTATATTTTTTTATAAATATATGAAACCATATTTAATAAAATGCTATAATAAAAATGTAGTACTGAATTGTTTATGGTTGCTTTCCACTACTGTCTGAACTGACATCAATTAAATGATAGAAATTTGCAATAGTAATGAAGCCAAAGTAAATGAAATCCACTTTTATGAGTGGCATTTATGCCATCTTCTGGTTATGAATCATCTCTTTCTTGCTATGAGTGTTACTTTTTTTTGTATTGTCCATCTAAGGACCACATTTCAATTCTTTACTCTACGTTCTTTTCACCGTGTCTCTTCTTCCTGTCTTCAGTCCACTTTGAACCTGTGTTTTTCTCTCTCCTACCCTCCTACTCCTTCCACTTTTAACACTTTTGCTCGAAAAACTTCTCTTTCAATTGCTTCTTCTGCGTGTATATTATTTTTTCTAAATCCTTTTGGACTTCTTTAATCAAACTTGATGTTGACTTCTTCCCCTCAGATATTTGAAGATTTGCTTTGTCAACCTATTGTTGTCCATTCTATATAAACGTCCAGAAAATAATAGTCTTCTTTTTCTCATTGTTTCTTTTATATTTTCTACACTCTGATATATTTCATCATTATTTCTTCATTTCCAACCTTCTGAAGTTTTTCGCGAGCCTAATATTTTCCTAATAATTCGTCTTTCCAATATTTCTAGCTTGTCTAAATTATAATTCAATGCTAGACATTCACTTGCATATAGGCATTCTGGCTTCACTACCGTACTATAATGCCTTATTTTCGCATTTTTAGATATGCACTTTTTATTGTAAATATCTTTAGTTATACCATATGCCCTTTCCATCTTATGAATCCTTTCTTAAATAGGAGATTTTTCTAAGCCATTCTCTTGAATTATTTCTCCTAGATACTTAAATTTTCGAACCCTCTCTATCCGACCAATATCTGTTACCATGAATTTTGGTGCGTTTTTAATGTTTGTGAGAAATTTGTTTTTTTCTGCAGAAATTCTTAAGCCTGTTCTACTGGCTATGTCCTCTAAAAAATTAACTTGTGTTACTGCATATGTCAGATGTTCAGAATGAGTATTACTTTATTTTATTATGAATTCATTTATCCATGTCAAACCAATTATTTTGTTTTGTTTAATTAACACAACTGTACTATCAGTATGTACTGTACTACATTTAAAGATACTAGTGTGGTATTTTCGACATATAAACATCCTTTAGTGATTCAATCACCATTTGTTATTATTTACTCTATACTAGTTTCTTAATTCATACAACTCTTGCATTAATTTTTTGACTTCTTTCAAAACCTTACAGCTTGGAGCTCCTATGTATGACAAAATCATCTTTACAGGTAAATATTCTTTATGCACCTTGATCTGACAACCAATTTCCGATGCTTCAGGATCTGTTATTGTTAAACTTTTCTTCTGTACAGTACTGAATTCTGACATCTACTTCAACAGTTTTTTTATTCTACTCTCACATGTTTTAGTGTAGCTGAATCTGCAATCCTTAGTGTGGCTGCCTTTTTGCCACCATCAACTTTCTATGCGTATATACTCTGCTGCTTTGTGGGTCTATATCAGACGATGGCGTAAGTGCCAAAATGTTCATCACAGTTGATTTCATAGTTATGACATGTTTACTATCAGCTGATTTATTTTTAAAATACTGTAATATAAATTAAATTGTTTTATTATATATGTGGTATATATTATTTATTAGTATGTGGGATATACATTATAAATGACAGTGATAAATTAATAAATTTTGTTATTTCACATTTATTACAGCGCTCAGACATACCGGATGTGTGCTCGTAATGTGCTGTAACATGTGATCAACAGTGCGTTTGGGTGAATCACATTTCCTATAGTCTCCCCAACGTCCAGCAGCTGTTTGCGCAGACAGAGCAGGGCCATTTGTCAAACGACAACACAGCGGTTCCTTACAGTCCGCATTTGTTCCTTCCTGGTAATATGGATCAAAATGTGTGTCTGACAGATGCAACACTTTGAATGTGGCCACTGTGGACTGCAAAACAAATTGATTTATAAAATAAAATAGTAACACACATGTAATAAACATTTATAAAAATAAGTTATATGCTTATTGCCACAATTTTGGTTCAAATGTCTACGTGGTTGGAAACCAGTTCTAATTGAGATTACAGAATTATTGTAATATATAACTTATTTGTTAAAACTATGGTAAAAACACTCATTGTATGTAAACCTATATATAATTGTGTTTTATGTTTTTTATATGTAGTTATTTTTGTAGCTATTTGTAATTTATGGCCTGGTTAGACAGTTACTACTTTGCTGTAATTTATGGGCTTCTTCATAATATACAATATATATAGTTTGAGGTGAGACATCGTACTCAGTCTCAATCGAGCCGCTAAGGGATGACAGTGACTTGTTAAAGAATGCAAGAATCATTTGATATTGAGAAAAATAAAACATGTACTAACTACAAGAAAATCGTTGTTCTAAGATGAATAACATCATGATTCTTCAATGCCTTATCTTTCTCTTATGGCTAAGGCTATTTTTCAGAAAGTGTTAATAATTTATTAATTTTATTAGTTCAAAATTATGAGGTTATTACCATTTCTGAGATGTATGGATGTATTACCATTTACCTCAGAATTCTAACTGTAATGAGTTGGAACAATACAACTCAATACACTGAACACCCCATAGTTTTATACCCTAGGGGAATACCCTATGCACCTTCTCTAAATATGTCAAAATTAGTGACGCACGGCTTAAGCACACAAAAGTTTTCAACCTCATTTTTCCAGCTTTTTTTCCTGACTCAAAAATGTTGAACATGCATCAGATGCAAGCCTGAGTTTAGTTTACGTCATTGGCCCAACAAGAATAAGGGAGATGTCATTCAATGATAATGATTATGATGATGATAATGATACATAACAAATACATAACGAAAAGCCGCTGAACTACATAGTGCCCTTTTATATTCAATTTTAAGTGTTATGTCATGAAACTGCAGTATGCTTTTCTCATAACAGAACCATTTCATAATAAAGTCACAGTAGAATGAATATGTATAAATACAACAGTCATTAATGCTCCTTCATTTTCATGTTGTAGATCACATTAACTTTTAATAACATTTAATTAACTTTTATAGAAAGTGTCAGTGAACAAAACCAATATTATCACTTAACACTAATTGTTTGTGTTTAAAAATTAACCTTTGTGCTCTGTTATTGAAATTTCAAAGCATTTCTTTTGTCTTAAGATGTGTGGCTTATTTGATCGTGCAGGGTATTCACAAAACCATGATAATAAAATGATAAGAATACTAACGATAATAAGGTGGGTAAACAGCCTAGCAAACCACGCTGGATCTAGATTATGCTCTTGGCACACAATAGAGAGAATAAAAAAGGCAAATATATATCTTGTATCTTATATTGTAAAATGAATAAACTAAGGTTCTCTATATAGATAGATGGATTTCAACTTCTTATTTTAATTCTTGCTTTGGAGGGTATTCACATTGTCCATGATCTGTTTTCAAGAGTTAAATAATAACAAAATAATGACTTAAATATACTTACTGCAGGTGGCGAGACAGGCTGAACTGCTGGTTTTGGCACTGGAGGAAAGACGACATGCCACTCGTGTGTGGGATTGTAAACATCACCACAGGCATCACCAATAACAAAACTACAGATTTCGTCTGGACCAAGTTTTAACCTTTTCAAAACATAAACTACTTCACCCTAAAACAAAACAAAATTTCTTTTACGCACACTTAAATTATATGTGCCATACACAAGATGGTATAGATATATTTTAAATATCTACCGGGCTGTTTGGCTGTGATCCAGGGTTTACAAACAAACCAAACGTTTTAGCAGCACCACTGGCTGCATCTTCAGTGGAATTCGAGTCTACCTAACGCAGGATGTCAAACGTCAGACCCACAGTACTGTGGTGAATGTTAAAGATGTCCCGTGATCCTACCTTTAGCCTTCACCACAGTACTGTGGGTCTGACGTTTGACACCCTGCGTTAGGTAGACTCGAATTCCACTGAAGATGGCAGCCAGTGGTCCTGCGGAAACGTTTGGTTTATTTGTAAACCCTGGCCCATGGCCAAACAGCCCTGTAGATACTTCAAATATAACTGACACCGGCCATGAAAGCCTTACAACAATATGGTATAGATATATTTTTCTGTAATATGAGGGATCAAACATCATAGTATTTGTTCTGCTCTGCTATGGAAAAGTGGAGTATCAGCAAAAATCTGAAACTAAGAAAAGTCCAGTAGCTAATTCGGGAGCACACATGGAAAATTGTCCTTTATGTCTAAGTAATAAAGACAAACAGAAATAACACTGTTGCACACCACTATACAAAAGTTTTTCCAATTAGTACTTCATCATCAGATCGGAAATATGCTGGGAAAAAATTTTCTATAGTGGTGTGCAACAGTGTTATTTCTGTTTGTGATTATAACTTCGAACACAACTTTATTAACTAATAAGTAATACAGATCAAACGGAGGGGTTAGTAGGCCAGCGAGTATAGTGCTTAGTTACTAATCTACAGGTTCCATCTTCAATTTGTGAGCAGCACTATAAAAATTTCAGTACATTTTTTAGCCTTCACGAAATGCATACCTGTAATAACCTCTTGATGAAGTACAAGTAGATAAAGTGTAATGGTATACTGTTTCCAAAAACAATCAGCAGTCCAATGTCAATTTGTGTCAGAGTGCTCTCTTGCCTCTGCATGCAGCTTCCTTACCACACCTTCACTGCGGTGTGAGGACATGGGAGATGCTGTGCTTGACCTTGCAATGCCAGCTGAATTCAGCAACCACACTGCCTCCCTTCTATGCTGTATTAATCAAGCTAGCACTCTACCCTGCTTGACGCTCCTAAGCTATTTTTGCTGATACAAAAAGGAACCCTTATTATTATAAAGATTACTTACTTGCATAGCATTTTCAATTAGACCATTTAATGAGTCCCCATTGACAAACAGATCAGAAATAACGTAAAACTGAATATACGATTTTTTTTGCATACAGGGAAGGGAAAACAACTATTGGAAAACTGGTACTCAATCCTTGAATGAGACTTTAATCCCTAATAGAAAAGAAACTGAAATCCAAAATCATGCCTGTTAGTGTTTCTTTCAAGTACTTGAAACTCTCCCCCCCTTTTTTTTTTAGGGGGTTACTTAAAATTTAATAACTAGCCACTAGGACGACTAGACGGAAGCATAAAATGGCTGGAACCATCTTTACAGGACTTGCAAATAAAACAATCAGTTAACAACCCTTCTTTTTATTGGTGCTCACTCATCTTTATACAGTCAATATAATCAATAAGTAAAATTTTCATGCTACCGGCAATAATTAATTATTCAGTGTTCAATACAGTGTTTAACAATTGACTTCTGTGTATCTCAGATCCGTTCTTAATTTTCATTTTACGAACAAAGATGTAGACTTATATACATTTAGTACATATCAATAATAATCGCCAATGCTGATAACAATAAAATAATTCAAGCACAACAGGTGGACTATTTAGCACCATTTAAAAAAAAAATACATATATCACAAATGTAGATCCACCTGACTAGTTCTAACAAAATCTTAAACTTTCTGAACATGAAAATACTGTTTATGTCTTGGCCTTTATACCAATCATTATATGTATGTATACTATCTGTCTCAATGAGAATTACCAATAGCAGTAACAACCAAAATTATCAAGTAGTATACAAAGTGGATACTTTTGACACAGTTAAGACTATAAATTTTGACTTGTAGTTGTAACAAAGTTTCAATCATTATAACAAACAAAAAATACAGTTTATGTGTAAGTCTTTACATCCATAACACATACTATATATATCCCATTTCTGTTAATGCATTGACAATACTAATAACAATAGTAATTAATTGAGCAATATAGAAGGTAGGTCCTTTAACACAGTCAATAATAATAATATATATATATATATATATATATATATATATATATATATATATCCACAGGACTTGTTCTAATTTTGATTCATCAGAATATACAAATACTGTTCAGGTGTATACTTTCTTTGTGAAATGAAAACCGGTGTGGTGTCGCGGACGAGATTTTATAAGCAGAATCGGCCCACCTGCACATTTGTAGACTTGGCAATACCCGTTAGATCCTATGAAGAAAGGTGGGTGAGGTTGATGGTTAGTTCATCATTCCGGCTCGTTTCCTTCTATCCAGCAGTCTTTTGATGTTGAGGAGCATCTCTAAGCCTGACGGCGATGGGGGAGTGTTCTAGTGTCCAGCTCTGACGATGTGATGGTTGTAGTTGTCATCATCAGGTCATTCACGCCTCTCTTGGCCTGTGCGAGAACCCTAAGACACTCTATAAATTACTACTCCATATTAGTAGAAGAAACCCTTGCTTGCCACGTCGCCAGACCTCGAAGTGCTCCGTGGAATGATCAAGAAGAAAATGAGAGAAAGACACGGTTTCTTTAAAACACGAGGCTACGGAAAAAAGCCTGTAGCAATCGGTCAATCAGCTGATTAAAACCACCCACTCTATAACATCGCCGCGAGACAGTAGCGGCGCCCTGAATTTTGTTACCGTTCACCAGCGCGGCATTTACGTAGATAATTACGACTTTGGCTGTCTTCTGCTACGATGTCTCGGCGCGATAATATAAACTCGCCGGAGCACTACCCTTGCAACGGCACATACTTTACATACTGCTAATACTCATTCTTATGAAAAATACCAACAGACTTACATATGAACCAGTTATTCATGCATGCTCCTACACATAAAACAATCTGAAACAAAAGTATCTTTTTACTCTTTACAGCTTCCTACATATGTACATTGATACAAAACGTTTATGGTGTTTTATTTACTTATGTGAGACTCCCGTGTATCAACGTCAAGTAATACGTTGAAGGTGGCAATTTGTAACAATTAAAATGTTGTTACCTGTTTTTAATCAATGTGTCATTAATGAATGTATCTATTAGGTTGTTACAGATGAAACCTCCTGAAAATATATTATTATTAGGTAAATATAGTTATGATTATGTTCTTTTAACTTATAATCGTACTACGATATAGGTTTAACTTAGTATTCAGTAGTTGGGCAATATCAACGGTATATATAGTGTATTGACTGAATGTATTGAGTATTCTTGTCAACCCTAGTCCCTCGATATTAGAGAATTCTATTCAAATTTGGTACTGAAAACACGCTAGTTCGGCAATCTCCCGTTCCACCAGCTGTTGGCAATTAGCGCTGTTATTTGTAATAAACTTGCTTCTAGGTTAGTCGTTCATTGGGTTTTAATCAACCTTTTATTGTAAATTATTCCACCCACAACATACAGTACCTATTCTGTAATAACATGAAACAATATCTCATACCATAAAGATCCTTTATTAATTTTATACGTTATTTCACAGTAACCGTTATCTCAAAAATAATAATATTGTCGAATCGATTATACAAAGATATATCGATTATCAATTGATCAAGTTCCTTTGACTTATACAAATTAAATATAACAATAAATATTTCTTATCCCAGGGTTCGTAAGATTCTTTGAACCATTAGTAAGGCCAGGTAAAATGCAAATTAAGGTTACTCAAGTATTACAAAAAAAATTATTAACTCTAAATATATTGAATTTAAAAATAGGTTGTTTTTTACCGGGTTGGCAGAACTCAAACTGGCACTGGACGTCTGTAAACAGTGAAGATGATCGGCTTAAGTTACGTTCATCCAGGAAAAATTGTTCTGGCCCTTAATAAAATTGATGGTGTAGTATCCAGGGAAGCTCTCAAGAACTCTTCTAACTGCCGTTCTTCTCCTACGATCTTGATAGTTGTCAGTCACAGTGGAATGAAAATAGTATTCCAGCTTCTTCTTGCAAGTGAAGGTTAACTCTGCAAAACGAGGTCTTCGTATGTCTTCTCAATAATTCCGTTAGTTTCGGCCTTTATTTCCCTCTAATATTTAGTCTTCTAATTACATGGGAAATCGGTTTAATACCGAATCCAGCGGAATTATCCTGGTGAATGAAGTGAGGAATTTTCGACTCTTTTCGAGGTATTCAGTTATAATTTGTAAGTCTAATTGGTTTTATTACTCATCAATAGTATTAGAGAATTAGGTTTCAAATAGGCTTTATTAATTTAGATTCATATTTTGTTCAAATTTTATCATTCTTTCTTTTAAATGTGTCTGCCCATCTCAACTCAATAGCTTGTAACAATCGGAACGAATGATTCAATATCAACAACTCATGTACATTTCAGTTGCCTTAACAACCACTTTTTCTGTCATTGGATGAAATTAGATATCCTAGAGCCAGAATTATAGAATATTACTACTCTTTTTCAATAAAATACTCCATGCTTGGAATAATACTAAATTACTTAAAATGCTCACCTAACCTTCCTTCTTAAACAGTATATGTTTTACTATAGTTTCATTGGACTGGGCTTCTTAAAAAGGTATTAATTTCCTTTCACAAATATTAAATTTAGGCCTATAGGTTTTCTTACAACTGTTATAACATTGTTTGGTTTTTTTAACTTAATTTTCTTTTACCTGACCTACTGTACAATTAATTATTGGTTAATGGTTATTTACATTAATTTTAACTTCCTGGTTTTTATTTTATTACATTAATTAACTCGTCCTGGAACCCTTCATTAGTTTACAATATAATTATCAGAACTACTTGTCAAACCTTAAACACTGATTGCCCTCCTGGCCAAGTTTACAAACATTAATTAAAACAACTTCATTATTCAATTTTAGACAATACTTAAAACTTAGGATAATGCCTAACACAGGTAACTATACTTGATTATCTAAAGACAAATTTAACATAAATACAAACATTATCACTGATTAAGTATTCCTATTAAACAACATTAGTTCACTCTTACCATACTCAAAACATAACATAAATATTCTGTGAACATTAACATGGTACAGTATAAAACACAAGTACAATTTATTATTAACTATTAATTGGTATAGTATTTTATATTCAACGTTAATTATTGCATCTTTTGACTTGAGGTACATCTCAGATGCATTAATTACTGAGCAACCTTAATTCGGGGTATGGTCCTTGACCATAGTTAATTCAATTTTTTATGTAACGTTGGGCACCTCAACTCTGTTTCGTTACATAACACCCCCCCCCCCTTCAAAAGAAGTTTATTTTGTCTCAACGAAGTTTATTAAAATAAACTTATAACTTGTATCTGACCAGTTGGTTCTCTTACTCATAATACTTTTTTATTTCAGACTGGCTGTATGTACCTTTCACCCTATTATTTACGTATGGAATTATCCGTTGTATTACTATTATTTCTTCTTTCCTTCTTAAAATCAATTATTTCCCAAGTTTAAATCTTACTTCTATAATCATTCTTGTGACATTCTTTATTAATTATACATTTTGGATCTGGTTTTATTTATTTATCTATATTTATTTGTGAGTTTTCCCTCTAATATTTAATTTTCCTAAACCTCCCTAACATTATAACTGGAATCGAATTGGTGGTGCTCTATCGGCTTACCAAATACCGTCGTCCGTTACATACCTTCTGGGATCAGAGGAACATCATCTTTGCCCAGTTAAATGATTGCTGGAATATTCTACAGTCAATCTTCATTAATAAACCTCGCAAGGTAGTCATCATGTGACCTTCAATAAAATAATTAATAATAATAATACTCTAGGGATTATTCACTGTACTTTAACTCAGATCATATTATTTCTTCATATTAATTCTTCCTTCTATTATACACTTCTCCTCTCCAATACTTGGCTATTTTATTGACATTTATTAATTGGCTTTCTTACGGATAATTCTTAAATATTTGTTCTTTTTTTTTCTTTTATATTAGTTTAAAGTAATTTCTTCTGAATTATATAGTAAGGTGTTCTTACTTATTTTTTTTGAATTTTGTTGTTTTTATCTTCAAAATTCTCTTTTTTATATATCTCATAAATTGTTTTCTTAAATACTTGTTTCTAACGTGAACTTACTTCATTTTTTGAATTTTGGGGTTTTTATTATGCATTCCACCTGTCGGCCGTGGTTTCTTCTTCATCTATTTCTTGTCTTACATCCTGGGATGTGCTAGGTCGGTGGCCATCTCCTCTTAAGGGAATCCAGCATTCTGGTGGGTTCGTTGATTATAAACTATTCGGACATTCCTAGATGGATCGTCCCTTCTTTGGTTCTCGCTTCCGGATCTGGATTCTCCAATGCTATTGGTCCGTGGTAAATGCTCACTATCATTCTCCCTTTGGTGTTGCTCCCTCCTTGGACCATTCTCTTCGGCCCTTATAAAATGCACCATTGGTCTGGAGACCCTATTGTTATTATTGTGGTTATTTGGCTGGTAATTTCTATTATTATTATTATTATTATGTTGTGCATTACCTTGGTTGTGGTTTCTCTGACTATTGGGATTATGATTATTCTGATAATGATTATTTCGATTACTTGGGTAACTGTTGTTATTCCTGCTAGGATTTTGGTTATTAGGGAAATTATTATTATTATTATTAGTGTTATTATTTCTATTATAGTAATTCGAATTGTTTCGGTTCCCTTGATTGTTGTTGTTATTTTGCCGTTGGTCTGTCTCATTATCATAATTACCTGGCCTGCCATTATAGTTCGTCCGGTTATGCGTCTCATGACTGTTATGGTTATTGTTTCTATTGTTGTAGTCTGGGATATCCCTGCTCCCGTACCGGTCGTTCCTCTGCCGACTCCTTCTATAATGCACCTCACGCTCGTGCTCTTCCAATAGCGTTGACATGGCCTGTATTGTTTTTATCTGTCCGCCTGATCGTGCTATTGATATTCCGCTATCATAGTGGTATGCTAACCTGGTGACGAGAATTTCCTCTGGGATTTTTGGTTCAAGGTGTCTCGCCAAGCATACTTTTCCCAGGAAGTAGGCGGTAAGTGTTGTTTCCCTGCTGGCGTCATACCTTCCATAGCTGATGCTCTCCCTTACTACGTTCTGGGTGGCGTCTGACCAGTACCTGGCTTTAAAAGCTATTCTAAATTCTTCGTAGCTTCGGATGTCGTGCCTGGTGGCTGTCCACCAGTTATCATAGGTCTCCTTGAAATGTTCGTCCAAGTAACGACGAATTATTGGCCACCTGTTTTCACCAATTCTCATTAGTTGTTTGCCGACCCGTTCCAAGAATTCCATTGGGTTTCTCTTGTATGACTTAAAGTTGATGGTCTCCCGGTCGTCTATATGTTGTGTATATGGAACAGTGATCGTTCGGTTGTCAACTGACCGTTGTAGGTTCTCGATTCTCTCCTGGTTACGTTGTCCTTGCTCCTGTACTTCGTTCACGATCGTATCTAAGTTTCGATGCTGGTTTCCGCAATCTGCTCGTATTGATTCCACTTGAATCCGGTTTTCTTCTTCTATATTGCCTATCTTGGCCTCTAGTTCAGCCCTATTTCGTGTAACAGCTTCATCGGTCACTCTCAGTTTTCTATTTGTTTCAGTTATCTCCTGTTTTCTATCGTCATCGTTCTTACCTACCTTCTGGCTGGTTGCCTCACTGGCGTCCTCAATTTTCTTATTGAGAGCTTGTCTTAACACTTCATTCTGTTTATCAACAGTTTCCCTTAATTCCTTGTTAGAATGCTCAATTCTCTCATCGATTCGTATAAGATTGTCCTCATTGATTTTCTCAAGATCTGCCTTCATTCGTTTATTGTTTTCCTCAAGTTTTTCGTTCATTAGTTTATTATCGTCCTGAATCTGTCTCAAACTCTCGTCATTCCTATCAAACTTTTCATTCATTTGTTTGATTAAATTCTCGCTCAAAATTTCGTTTTGTTTTTTTGAGTTTTCATTAATACTGTCTATTTTATTTTCCAGCTTTTCTGAATTTTCATTTATACTGTCTATTTTTTCATTGATTTGTCTAAAATCGGCCTTCAATCGTTCATTATTTTCATTTATGGTTTGCCTTAAAAGTTCACTAGTACTTTCCTTAATACTGTCTATTTTTTCATTAGTTTGTCTATTATCTTCTTTGATACTGTCTATTTTATTTTCTAGCTTTTCTGAATTCTCGTCAAATTTTTTATCAATTCTTCTTTGATTTGTCTTAAACTCTCATTAGTTTCCTCCTTGGTTTGCTTTAAGGTTTCCTCCTGTTTCCTACAGTTCTCCTTATTTTCCTCATTTATTTGTTTATTGCTTTCCATTATAATCCTCAACAGCTCCTGCATACTCATGTCTTCCTTTCGGGCAGATTTATCTGGTTGGTCCCCTTGGGCATCCTCTTCCACTATTTCCTTCTCTGTGATAATTGCTTCAGTTTCTTCTTTATCACCCATTGTTTGTTCCATATCACTGTCCGTAAATGTTTCTATCTCTCGTTCCTGTCCACCTTCTACCTTCTCCTTCTCTTCTGCCCTCTTCTTCGATCTGCCTCTGGTATTATGCATTCCTGTGCCTCTAATGGTTGCCTGCTCAAGTTAAGTAATAATTAATATGATTTTTTACTTAACTAAAGCCCACTCGTTGAGCGCCAATTTGATACAAAACGTTTATGGTGTTTTATTTACTTATGTGAGACTCCCGTGTATCAACGTCAAGTAATACGTTGAAGGTGGCAATTTGTAACAATTAAAATGTTGTTACCTGTTTTTAATCAATGTGTCATTAATGAATGTATCTATTAGGTTGTTACAGATGAAACCTCCTGAAAATATATTATTATTAGGTAAATATAGTTATGATTATGTTCTTTTAACTTATAATCGTACTATGATATAGGTTTAACTTAGTATTCAGTAGTTGGGCAATATCAGCGCTATATATAGTGTATTGACTGAATGTACTGAGTATTCTTGTCAACCCTAGTCCCTCGATAATAGAGAATTCTATTCAAATTAGGTACTGAAAACACGCTAGTTCGGCAATCTCCCGTTCCACCAGCTGTTGGCAATTAGCGCTGTTATTTGTAATAAACTTGCTTCTAGGTTAGTCGTTCATTGGGTTTTAATCAACCTTTTATTGTAAATTATTCCACCCACAACATATAGTACCTATTCTGTAATAACATGAAACAATATCTCATACAATAAAGATCCTTTATTAATTTTATATGTTATTTCACAGTAACCGTTATCTCAAAAATAATAATATTGTCGAATCGATTATACAAAGATATATCGATTATCAATTGATCAAGTTCCTTTGACTTATACAAATTAAATATAACAATAAATATTTCTTATCCCAGGGTTCGTAAGATTCTTTGAACCATTAGTAAGGCCAGGTAAAATGCAAAATTAAGGTTACTCAAGTATTACAAAAAAAATTATTAACTCTAAATATATTGAATTTAAAAATAGGTTGTTTTTTACCGGGTTGGCAGAACTCAAACTGGCACTGGACGTCTGTAAACAGTGAAGATGATCGGCTTAAGTTACGTTCATCCAGGAAAAATTGTTCTGGCCCTTAATAAAATTGATGGTGTAGTATCCAGGGAAGCTCTCAAGAACTCTTCTAACTGCCGTTCTTCTCCTACGATCTTGATAGTTGTCAGTCACAGTGGAATGAAAATAGTATTCCAGCTTCTTCTTGCAAGTGAAGGTTAACTCTGCAAAACGAGGTCTTCGTATGTCTTCTCAATAATTCCGTTAGTTTCGGCCTTTATTTCCCTCTAATATTTAGTCTTCTAATTACATGGGAAATCGGTTTAATACCGAATCCAGCGGAATTATCCTGGTGAATGAAGTGAGGAATTTTCGACTCTTTTCGAGGTATTCAGTTATAATTTGTAAGTCTAATTGGTTTTATTACTCATCAATAGTATTAGAGAATTAGGTTTCAAATAGGCTTTATTAATTTAGATTCATATTTTGTTCAAATTTTATCATTCTTTCTTTTAAATGTGTCTGCCCATCTCAACTCAATAGCTTGTAACAATCGGAACGAATGATTCAATATCAACAACTCATGTACATTTCAGTTGCCTTAACAACCACTTTTTCTGTCATTGGATGAAATTAGATATCCTAGAGCCAGAATTATAGAATATTACTACTCTTTTTCAATAAAATACTCCATGCTTGGAATAATACTAAATTACTTAAAATGCTCACCTAACCTTCCTTCTTAAACAGTATATGTTTTACTATAGTTTCATTGGACTGGGCTTCTTAAAAAGGTATTAATTTCCTTTCACAAATATTAAATTTAGGCCTATAGGTTTTCTTACAACTGTTATAACATTGTTTGGTTTTTTTAACTTAATTTTCTTTTACCTGACCTACTGTACAATTAATTATTGGTTAATGGTTATTTACATTAATTTTAACTTCCTGGTTTTTATTTTATTACATTAATTAACTCGTCCTGGAACCCTTCATTAGTTTACAATATAATTATCAGAACTACTTGTCAAACCTTAAACACTGATTGCCCTCCTGGCCAAGTTTACAAACATTAATTAAAACAACTTCATTATTCAATTTTAGACAATACTTAAAACTTAGGATAATGCCTAACACAGGTAACTATACTTGATTATCTAAAGACAAATTTAACATAAATACAAACATTATCACTGATTAAGTATTCCTATTAAACAACATTAGTTCACTCTTACCATACTCAAAACATAACATAAATATTCTGTGAACATTAACATGGTACAGTATAAAACACAAGTACAATTTATTATTAACTATTAATTGGTATAGTATTTTATATTCAACGTTAATTATTGCATCTTTTGACTTGAGGTACATCTCAGATGCATTAATTACTGAGCAACCTTAATTCGGGGTATGGTCCTTGACCATAGTTAATTCAATTTTTTATGTAACGTTGGGCACCTCAACTCTGTTTCGTTACATAACACCCCCCCCCTTCAAAAGAAGTTTATTTTGTCTCAACGAAGTTTATTAAAATAAACTTATAACTTGTATCTGACCAGTTGGTTCTCTTACTCATAATACTTTTTTATTTCAGACTGGCTGTATGTACCTTTCACCCTATTATTTACGTATGGAATTATCCGTTGTATTACTATTATTTCTTCTTTCCTTCTTAAAATCAATTATTTCCCAAGTTTAAATCTTACTTCTATAATCATTCTTGTGACATTCTTTATTAATTATACATTTTGGATCTGGTTTTATTTATTTATCTATATTTATTTGTGAGTTTTCCCTCTAATATTTAATTTTCCTAAACCTCCCTAACATTATAACTGGAATCGAATTGGTGGTGCTCTATCGGCTTACCAAATACCGTCGTCCGTTACATACCTTCTGGGATCAGAGGAACATCATCTTTGCCCAGTTAAATGATTGCTGGAATATTCTACAGTCAATCTTCATTAATAAACCTCGCAAGGTAGTCATCATGTGACCTTCAATAAAATAATTAATAATAATAATACTCTAGGGATTATTCACTGTACTTTAACTCAGATCATATTATTTCTTCATATTAATTCTTCCTTCTATTATACACTTCTCCTCTCCAATACTTGGCTATTTTATTGACATTTATTAATTGGCTTTCTTACGGATAATTCTTAAATATTTGTTCTTTTTTTTTCTTTTATATTAGTTTAAAGTAATTTCTTCTGAATTATATAGTAAGGTGTTCTTACTTATTTTTTTTGAATTTTGTTGTTTTTATCTTCAAAATTCTCTTTTTTATATATCTCATAAATTGTTTTCTTAAATACTTGTTTCTAACGTGAACTTACTTCATTTTTTGAATTTTGGGGTTTTTATTATGCATTCCACCTGTCGGCCGTGGTTTCTTCTTCATCTATTTCTTGTCTTACATCCTGGGATGTGCTAGGTCGGTGGCCATCTCCTCTTAAGGGAATCCAGCATTCTGGTGGGTTCGTTGATTATAAACTATTCGGACATTCCTAGATGGATCGTCCCTTCTTTGGTTCTCGCTTCCGGATCTGGATTCTCCAATGCTATTGGTCCGTGGTAAATGCTCACTATCATTCTCCCTTTGGTGTTGCTCCCTCCTTGGACCATTCTCTTCGGCCCTTATAAAATGCACCATTGGTCTGGAGACCCTATTGTTATTATTGTGGTTATTTGGCTGGTAATTTCTATTATTATTATTATTATTATGTTGTGCATTACCTTGGTTGTGGTTTCTCTGACTATTGGGATTATGATTATTCTGATAATGATTATTTCGATTACTTGGGTAACTGTTGTTATTCCTGCTAGGATTTTGGTTATTAGGGAAATTATTATTATTATTATTAGTGTTATTATTTCTATTATAGTAATTCGAATTGTTTCGGTTCCCTTGATTGTTGTTGTTATTTTGCCGTTGGTCTGTCTCATTATCATAATTACCTGGCCTGCCATTATAGTTCGTCCGGTTATGCGTCTCATGACTGTTATGGTTATTGTTTCTATTGTTGTAGTCTGGGATATCCCTGCTCCCGTACCGGTCGTTCCTCTGCCGACTCCTTCTATAATGCACCTCACGCTCGTGCTCTTCCAATAGCGTTGACATGGCCTGTATTGTTTTTATCTGTCCGCCTGATCGTGCTATTGATATTCCGCTATCATAGTGGTATGCTAACCTGGTGACGAGAATTTCCTCTGGGATTTTTGGTTCAAGGTGTCTCGCCAAGCATACTTTTCCCAGGAAGTAGGCGGTAAGTGTTGTTTCCCTGCTGGCGTCATACCTTCCATAGCTGATGCTCTCCCTTACTACGTTCTGGGTGGCGTCTGACCAGTACCTGGCTTTAAAAGCTATTCTAAATTCTTCGTAGCTTCGGATGTCGTGCCTGGTGGCTGTCCACCAGTTATCATAGGTCTCCTTGAAATGTTCGTCCAAGTAACGACGAATTATTGGCCACCTGTTTTCACCAATTCTCATTAGTTGTTTGCCGACCCGTTCCAAGAATTCCATTGGGTTTCTCTTGTATGACTTAAAGTTGATGGTCTCCCGGTCGTCTATATGTTGTGTATATGGAACAGTGATCGTTCGGTTGTCAACTGACCGTTGTAGGTTCTCGATTCTCTCCTGGTTACGTTGTCCTTGCTCCTGTACTTCGTTCACGATCGTATCTAAGTTTCGATGCTGGTTTCCGCAATCTGCTCGTATTGATTCCACTTGAATCCGGTTTTCTTCTTCTATATTGCCTATCTTGGCCTCTAGTTCAGCCCTATTTCGTGTAACAGCTTCATCGGTCACTCTCAGTTTTCTATTTGTTTCAGTTATCTCCTGTTTTCTATCGTCATCGTTCTTACCTACCTTCTGGCTGGTTGCCTCACTGGCGTCCTCAATTTTCTTATTGAGAGCTTGTCTTAACACTTCATTCTGTTTATCAACAGTTTCCCTTAATTCCTTGTTAGAATGCTCAATTCTCTCATCGATTCGTATAAGATTGTCCTCATTGATTTTCTCAAGATCTGCCTTCATTCGTTTATTGTTTTCCTCAAGTTTTTCGTTCATTAGTTTATTATCGTCCTGAATCTGTCTCAAACTCTCGTCATTCCTATCAAACTTTTCATTCATTTGTTTGATTAAATTCTCGCTCAAAATTTCGTTTTGTTTTTTTGAGTTTTCATTAATACTGTCTATTTTATTTTCCAGCTTTTCTGAATTTTCATTTATACTGTCTATTTTTTCATTGATTTGTCTAAAATCGGCCTTCAATCGTTCATTATTTTCATTTATGGTTTGCCTTAAAAGTTCACTAGTACTTTCCTTAATACTGTCTATTTTTTCATTAGTTTGTCTATTATCTTCTTTGATACTGTCTATTTTATTTTCTAGCTTTTCTGAATTCTCGTCAAATTTTTTATCAATTCTTCTTTGATTTGTCTTAAACTCTCATTAGTTTCCTCCTTGGTTTGCTTTAAGGTTTCCTCCTGTTTCCTACAGTTCTCCTTATTTTCCTCATTTATTTGTTTATTGCTTTCCATTATAATCCTCAACAGCTCCTGCATACTCATGTCTTCCTTTCGGGCAGATTTATCTGGTTGGTCCCCTTGGGCATCCTCTTCCACTATTTCCTTCTCTGTGATAATTGCTTCAGTTTCTTCTTTATCACCCATTGTTTGTTCCATATCACTGTCCGTAAATGTTTCTATCTCTCGTTCCTGTCCACCTTCTACCTTCTCCTTCTCTTCTGCCCTCTTCTTCGATCTGCCTCTGGTATTATGCATTCCTGTGCCTCTAATGGTTGCCTGCTCAAGTTAAGTAATAATTAATATGATTTTTTACTTAACTAAAGCCCACTCGTTGAGCGCCAATTTGATACAAAACGTTTATGGTGTTTTATTTACTTATGTGAGACTCCCGTGTATCAACGTCAAGTAATACGTTGAAGGTGGCAATTTGTAACAATTAAAATGTTGTTACCTGTTTTTAATCAATGTGTCATTAATGAATGTATCTATTAGGTTGTTACAGATGAAACCTCCTGAAAATATATTATTATTAGGTAAATATAGTTATGATTATGTTCTTTTAACTTATAATCGTACTATGATATAGGTTTAACTTAGTATTCAGTAGTTGGGCAATATCAGCGCTATATATAGTGTATTGACTGAATGTACTGAGTATTCTTGTCAACCCTAGTCCCTCGATAATAGAGAATTCTATTCAAATTAGGTACTGAAAACACGCTAGTTCGGCAATCTCCCGTTCCACCAGCTGTTGGCAATTAGCGCTGTTATTTGTAATAAACTTGCTTCTAGGTTAGTCGTTCATTGGGTTTTAATCAACCTTTTATTGTAAATTATTCCACCCACAACATATAGTACCTATTCTGTAATAACATGAAACAATATCTCATACAATAAAGATCCTTTATTAATTTTATATGTTATTTCACAGTAACCGTTATCTCAAAAATAATAATATTGTCGAATCGATTATACAAAGATATATCGATTATCAATTGATCAAGTTCCTTTGACTTATACAAATTAAATATAACAATAAATATTTCTTATCCCAGGGTTCGTAAGATTCTTTGAACCATTAGTAAGGCCAGGTAAAATGCAAAATTAAGGTTACTCAAGTATTACAAAAAAAATTATTAACTCTAAATATATTGAATTTAAAAATAGGTTGTTTTTTACCGGGTTGGCAGAACTCAAACTGGCACTGGACGTCTGTAAACAGTGAAGATGATCGGCTTAAGTTACGTTCATCCAGGAAAAATTGTTCTGGCCCTTAATAAAATTGATGGTGTAGTATCCAGGGAAGCTCTCAAGAACTCTTCTAACTGCCGTTCTTCTCCTACGATCTTGATAGTTGTCAGTCACAGTGGAATGAAAATAGTATTCCAGCTTCTTCTTGCAAGTGAAGGTTAACTCTGCAAAACGAGGTCTTCGTATGTCTTCTCAATAATTCCGTTAGTTTCGGCCTTTATTTCCCTCTAATATTTAGTCTTCTAATTACATGGGAAATCGGTTTAATACCGAATCCAGCGGAATTATCCTGGTGAATGAAGTGAGGAATTTTCGACTCTTTTCGAGGTATTCAGTTATAATTTGTAAGTCTAATTGGTTTTATTACTCATCAATAGTATTAGAGAATTAGGTTTCAAATAGGCTTTATTAATTTAGATTCATATTTTGTTCAAATTTTATCATTCTTTCTTTTAAATGTGTCTGCCCATCTCAACTCAATAGCTTGTAACAATCGGAACGAATGATTCAATATCAACAACTCATGTACATTTCAGTTGCCTTAACAACCACTTTTTCTGTCATTGGATGAAATTAGATATCCTAGAGCCAGAATTATAGAATATTACTACTCTTTTTCAATAAAATACTCCATGCTTGGAATAATACTAAATTACTTAAAATGCTCACCTAACCTTCCTTCTTAAACAGTATATGTTTTACTATAGTTTCATTGGACTGGGCTTCTTAAAAAGGTATTAATTTCCTTTCACAAATATTAAATTTAGGCCTATAGGTTTTCTTACAACTGTTATAACATTGTTTGGTTTTTTTAACTTAATTTTCTTTTACCTGACCTACTGTACAATTAATTATTGGTTAATGGTTATTTACATTAATTTTAACTTCCTGGTTTTTATTTTATTACATTAATTAACTCGTCCTGGAACCCTTCATTAGTTTACAATATAATTATCAGAACTACTTGTCAAACCTTAAACACTGATTGCCCTCCTGGCCAAGTTTACAAACATTAATTAAAACAACTTCATTATTCAATTTTAGACAATACTTAAAACTTAGGATAATGCCTAACACAGGTAACTATACTTGATTATCTAAAGACAAATTTAACATAAATACAAACATTATCACTGATTAAGTATTCCTATTAAACAACATTAGTTCACTCTTACCATACTCAAAACATAACATAAATATTCTGTGAACATTAACATGGTACAGTATAAAACACAAGTACAATTTATTATTAACTATTAATTGGTATAGTATTTTATATTCAACGTTAATTATTGCATCTTTTGACTTGAGGTACATCTCAGATGCATTAATTACTGAGCAACCTTAATTCGGGGTATGGTCCTTGACCATAGTTAATTCAATTTTTTATGTAACGTTGGGCACCTCAACTCTGTTTCGTTACATAACACCCCCCCCCTTCAAAAGAAGTTTATTTTGTCTCAACGAAGTTTATTAAAATAAACTTATAACTTGTATCTGACCAGTTGGTTCTCTTACTCATAATACTTTTTTATTTCAGACTGGCTGTATGTACCTTTCACCCTATTATTTACGTATGGAATTATCCGTTGTATTACTATTATTTCTTCTTTCCTTCTTAAAATCAATTATTTCCCAAGTTTAAATCTTACTTCTATAATCATTCTTGTGACATTCTTTATTAATTATACATTTTGGATCTGGTTTTATTTATTTATCTATATTTATTTGTGAGTTTTCCCTCTAATATTTAATTTTCCTAAACCTCCCTAACATTATAACTGGAATCGAATTGGTGGTGCTCTATCGGCTTACCAAATACCGTCGTCCGTTACATACCTTCTGGGATCAGAGGAACATCATCTTTGCCCAGTTAAATGATTGCTGGAATATTCTACAGTCAATCTTCATTAATAAACCTCGCAAGGTAGTCATCATGTGACCTTCAATAAAATAATTAATAATAATAATACTCTAGGGATTATTCACTGTACTTTAACTCAGATCATATTATTTCTTCATATTAATTCTTCCTTCTATTATACACTTCTCCTCTCCAATACTTGGCTATTTTATTGACATTTATTAATTGGCTTTCTTACGGATAATTCTTAAATATTTGTTCTTTTTTTTTCTTTTATATTAGTTTAAAGTAATTTCTTCTGAATTATATAGTAAGGTGTTCTTACTTATTTTTTTTGAATTTTGTTGTTTTTATCTTCAAAATTCTCTTTTTTATATATCTCATAAATTGTTTTCTTAAATACTTGTTTCTAACGTGAACTTACTTCATTTTTTGAATTTTGGGGTTTTTATTATGCATTCCACCTGTCGGCCGTGGTTTCTTCTTCATCTATTTCTTGTCTTACATCCTGGGATGTGCTAGGTCGGTGGCCATCTCCTCTTAAGGGAATCCAGCATTCTGGTGGGTTCGTTGATTATAAACTATTCGGACATTCCTAGATGGATCGTCCCTTCTTTGGTTCTCGCTTCCGGATCTGGATTCTCCAATGCTATTGGTCCGTGGTAAATGCTCACTATCATTCTCCCTTTGGTGTTGCTCCCTCCTTGGACCATTCTCTTCGGCCCTTATAAAATGCACCATTGGTCTGGAGACCCTATTGTTATTATTGTGGTTATTTGGCTGGTAATTTCTATTATTATTATTATTATTATGTTGTGCATTACCTTGGTTGTGGTTTCTCTGACTATTGGGATTATGATTATTCTGATAATGATTATTTCGATTACTTGGGTAACTGTTGTTATTCCTGCTAGGATTTTGGTTATTAGGGAAATTATTATTATTATTATTAGTGTTATTATTTCTATTATAGTAATTCGAATTGTTTCGGTTCCCTTGATTGTTGTTGTTATTTTGCCGTTGGTCTGTCTCATTATCATAATTACCTGGCCTGCCATTATAGTTCGTCCGGTTATGCGTCTCATGACTGTTATGGTTATTGTTTCTATTGTTGTAGTCTGGGATATCCCTGCTCCCGTACCGGTCGTTCCTCTGCCGACTCCTTCTATAATGCACCTCACGCTCGTGCTCTTCCAATAGCGTTGACATGGCCTGTATTGTTTTTATCTGTCCGCCTGATCGTGCTATTGATATTCCGCTATCATAGTGGTATGCTAACCTGGTGACGAGAATTTCCTCTGGGATTTTTGGTTCAAGGTGTCTCGCCAAGCATACTTTTCCCAGGAAGTAGGCGGTAAGTGTTGTTTCCCTGCTGGCGTCATACCTTCCATAGCTGATGCTCTCCCTTACTACGTTCTGGGTGGCGTCTGACCAGTACCTGGCTTTAAAAGCTATTCTAAATTCTTCGTAGCTTCGGATGTCGTGCCTGGTGGCTGTCCACCAGTTATCATAGGTCTCCTTGAAATGTTCGTCCAAGTAACGACGAATTATTGGCCACCTGTTTTCACCAATTCTCATTAGTTGTTTGCCGACCCGTTCCAAGAATTCCATTGGGTTTCTCTTGTATGACTTAAAGTTGATGGTCTCCCGGTCGTCTATATGTTGTGTATATGGAACAGTGATCGTTCGGTTGTCAACTGACCGTTGTAGGTTCTCGATTCTCTCCTGGTTACGTTGTCCTTGCTCCTGTACTTCGTTCACGATCGTATCTAAGTTTCGATGCTGGTTTCCGCAATCTGCTCGTATTGATTCCACTTGAATCCGGTTTTCTTCTTCTATATTGCCTATCTTGGCCTCTAGTTCAGCCCTATTTCGTGTAACAGCTTCATCGGTCACTCTCAGTTTTCTATTTGTTTCAGTTATCTCCTGTTTTCTATCGTCATCGTTCTTACCTACCTTCTGGCTGGTTGCCTCACTGGCGTCCTCAATTTTCTTATTGAGAGCTTGTCTTAACACTTCATTCTGTTTATCAACAGTTTCCCTTAATTCCTTGTTAGAATGCTCAATTCTCTCATCGATTCGTATAAGATTGTCCTCATTGATTTTCTCAAGATCTGCCTTCATTCGTTTATTGTTTTCCTCAAGTTTTTCGTTCATTAGTTTATTATCGTCCTGAATCTGTCTCAAACTCTCGTCATTCCTATCAAACTTTTCATTCATTTGTTTGATTAAATTCTCGCTCAAAATTTCGTTTTGTTTTTTTGAGTTTTCATTAATACTGTCTATTTTATTTTCCAGCTTTTCTGAATTTTCATTTATACTGTCTATTTTTTCATTGATTTGTCTAAAATCGGCCTTCAATCGTTCATTATTTTCATTTATGGTTTGCCTTAAAAGTTCACTAGTACTTTCCTTAATACTGTCTATTTTTTCATTAGTTTGTCTATTATCTTCTTTGATACTGTCTATTTTATTTTCTAGCTTTTCTGAATTCTCGTCAAATTTTTTATCAATTCTTCTTTGATTTGTCTTAAACTCTCATTAGTTTCCTCCTTGGTTTGCTTTAAGGTTTCCTCCTGTTTCCTACAGTTCTCCTTATTTTCCTCATTTATTTGTTTATTGCTTTCCATTATAATCCTCAACAGCTCCTGCATACTCATGTCTTCCTTTCGGGCAGATTTATCTGGTTGGTCCCCTTGGGCATCCTCTTCCACTATTTCCTTCTCTGTGATAATTGCTTCAGTTTCTTCTTTATCACCCATTGTTTGTTCCATATCACTGTCCGTAAATGTTTCTATCTCTCGTTCCTGTCCACCTTCTACCTTCTCCTTCTCTTCTGCCCTCTTCTTCGATCTGCATCTGGTATTATGCATTCCTGTGCCTCTAATGGTTGCCTGCTCAAGTTAAGTAATAATTAATATGATTTTTTACTTAACTAAAGCCCACTCGTTGAGCGCCAATTTGATACAAAACGTTTATGGTGTTTTATTTACTTATGTGAGACTCCCGTGTATCAACGTCAAGTAATACGTTGAAGGTGGCAATTTGTAACAATTAAAATGTTGTTACCTGTTTTTAATCAATGTGTCATTAATGAATGTATCTATTAGGTTGTTACAGATGAAACCTCCTGAAAATATATTATTATTAGGTAAATATAGTTATGATTATGTTCTTTTAACTTATAATCGTACTATGATATAGGTTTAACTTAGTATTCAGTAGTTGGGCAATATCAGCGCTATATATAGTGTATTGACTGAATGTACTGAGTATTCTTGTCAACCCTAGTCCCTCGATAATAGAGAATTCTATTCAAATTAGGTACTGAAAACACGCTAGTTCGGCAATCTCCCGTTCCACCAGCTGTTGGCAATTAGCGCTGTTATTTGTAATAAACTTGCTTCTAGGTTAGTCGTTCATTGGGTTTTAATCAACCTTTTATTGTAAATTATTCCACCCACAACATATAGTACCTATTCTGTAATAACATGAAACAATATCTCATACAATAAAGATCCTTTATTAATTTTATATGTTATTTCACAGTAACCGTTATCTCAAAAATAATAATATTGTCGAATCGATTATACAAAGATATATCGATTATCAATTGATCAAGTTCCTTTGACTTATACAAATTAAATATAACAATAAATATTTCTTATCCCAGGGTTCGTAAGATTCTTTGAACCATTAGTAAGGCCAGGTAAAATGCAAAATTAAGGTTACTCAAGTATTACAAAAAAAATTATTAACTCTAAATATATTGAATTTAAAAATAGGTTGTTTTTTACCGGGTTGGCAGAACTCAAACTGGCACTGGACGTCTGTAAACAGTGAAGATGATCGGCTTAAGTTACGTTCATCCAGGAAAAATTGTTCTGGCCCTTAATAAAATTGATGGTGTAGTATCCAGGGAAGCTCTCAAGAACTCTTCTAACTGCCGTTCTTCTCCTACGATCTTGATAGTTGTCAGTCACAGTGGAATGAAAATAGTATTCCAGCTTCTTCTTGCAAGTGAAGGTTAACTCTGCAAAACGAGGTCTTCGTATGTCTTCTCAATAATTCCGTTAGTTTCGGCCTTTATTTCCCTCTAATATTTAGTCTTCTAATTACATGGGAAATCGGTTTAATACCGAATCCAGCGGAATTATCCTGGTGAATGAAGTGAGGAATTTTCGACTCTTTTCGAGGTATTCAGTTATAATTTGTAAGTCTAATTGGTTTTATTACTCATCAATAGTATTAGAGAATTAGGTTTCAAATAGGCTTTATTAATTTAGATTCATATTTTGTTCAAATTTTATCATTCTTTCTTTTAAATGTGTCTGCCCATCTCAACTCAATAGCTTGTAACAATCGGAACGAATGATTCAATATCAACAACTCATGTACATTTCAGTTGCCTTAACAACCACTTTTTCTGTCATTGGATGAAATTAGATATCCTAGAGCCAGAATTATAGAATATTACTACTCTTTTTCAATAAAATACTCCATGCTTGGAATAATACTAAATTACTTAAAATGCTCACCTAACCTTCCTTCTTAAACAGTATATGTTTTACTATAGTTTCATTGGACTGGGCTTCTTAAAAAGGTATTAATTTCCTTTCACAAATATTAAATTTAGGCCTATAGGTTTTCTTACAACTGTTATAACATTGTTTGGTTTTTTTAACTTAATTTTCTTTTACCTGACCTACTGTACAATTAATTATTGGTTAATGGTTATTTACATTAATTTTAACTTCCTGGTTTTTATTTTATTACATTAATTAACTCGTCCTGGAACCCTTCATTAGTTTACAATATAATTATCAGAACTACTTGTCAAACCTTAAACACTGATTGCCCTCCTGGCCAAGTTTACAAACATTAATTAAAACAACTTCATTATTCAATTTTAGACAATACTTAAAACTTAGGATAATGCCTAACACAGGTAACTATACTTGATTATCTAAAGACAAATTTAACATAAATACAAACATTATCACTGATTAAGTATTCCTATTAAACAACATTAGTTCACTCTTACCATACTCAAAACATAACATAAATATTCTGTGAACATTAACATGCTACAGTATAAAACACAAGTACAATTTATTATTAACTATTAATTGGTATAGTATTTTATATTCAACGTTAATTATTGCATCTTTTGACTTGAGGTACATCTCAGATGCATTAATTACTGAGCAACCTTAATTCGGGGTATGGTCCTTGACCATAGTTAATTCAATTTTTTATGTAACGTTGGGCACCTCAACTCTGTTTCGTTACATAACACCCCCCCCCCCTTCAAAAGAAGTTTATTTTGTCTCAACGAAGTTTATTAAAATAAACTTATAACTTGTATCTGACCAGTTGGTTCTCTTACTCATAATACTTTTTTATTTCAGACTGGCTGTATGTACCTTTCACCCTATTATTTACGTATGGAATTATCCGTTGTATTACTATTATTTCTTCTTTCCTTCTTAAAATCAATTATTTCCCAAGTTTAAATCTTACTTCTATAATCATTCTTGTGACATTCTTTATTAATTATACATTTTGGATCTGGTTTTATTTATTTATCTATATTTATTTGTGAGTTTTCCCTCTAATATTTAATTTTCCTAAACCTCCCTAACATTATAACTGGAATCGAATTGGTGGTGCTCTATCGGCTTACCAAATACCGTCGTCCGTTACATACCTTCTGGGATCAGAGGAACATCATCTTTGCCCAGTTAAATGATTGCTGGAATATTCTACAGTCAATCTTCATTAATAAACCTCGCAAGGTAGTCATCATGTGACCTTCAATAAAATAATTAATAATAATAATACTCTAGGGATTATTCACTGTACTTTAACTCAGATCATATTATTTCTTCATATTAATTCTTCCTTCTATTATACACTTCTCCTCTCCAATACTTGGCTATTTTATTGACATTTATTAATTGGCTTTCTTACGGATAATTCTTAAATATTTGTTCTTTTTTTTTCTTTTATATTAGTTTAAAGTAATTTCTTCTGAATTATATAGTAAGGTGTTCTTACTTATTTTTTTTGAATTTTGTTGTTTTTATCTTCAAAATTCTCTTTTTTATATATCTCATAAATTGTTTTCTTAAATACTTGTTTCTAACGTGAACTTACTTCATTTTTTGAATTTTGGGGTTTTTATTATGCATTCCACCTGTCGGCCGTGGTTTCTTCTTCATCTATTTCTTGTCTTACATCCTGGGATGTGCTAGGTCGGTGGCCATCTCCTCTTAAGGGAATCCAGCATTCTGGTGGGTTCGTTGATTATAAACTATTCGGACATTCCTAGATGGATCGTCCCTTCTTTGGTTCTCGCTTCCGGATCTGGATTCTCCAATGCTATTGGTCCGTGGTAAATGCTCACTATCATTCTCCCTTTGGTGTTGCTCCCTCCTTGGACCATTCTCTTCGGCCCTTATAAAATGCACCATTGGTCTGGAGACCCTATTGTTATTATTGTGGTTATTTGGCTGGTAATTTCTATTATTATTATTATTATTATGTTGTGCATTACCTTGGTTGTGGTTTCTCTGACTATTGGGATTATGATTATTCTGATAATGATTATTTCGATTACTTGGGTAACTGTTGTTATTCCTGCTAGGATTTTGGTTATTAGGGAAATTATTATTATTATTATTAGTGTTATTATTTCTATTATAGTAATTCGAATTGTTTCGGTTCCCTTGATTGTTGTTGTTATTTTGCCGTTGGTCTGTCTCATTATCATAATTACCTGGCCTGCCATTATAGTTCGTCCGGTTATGCGTCTCATGACTGTTATGGTTATTGTTTCTATTGTTGTAGTCTGGGATATCCCTGCTCCCGTACCGGTCGTTCCTCTGCCGACTCCTTCTATAATGCACCTCACGCTCGTGCTCTTCCAATAGCGTTGACATGGCCTGTATTGTTTTTATCTGTCCGCCTGATCGTGCTATTGATATTCCGCTATCATAGTGGTATGCTAACCTGGTGACGAGAATTTCCTCTGGGATTTTTGGTTCAAGGTGTCTCGCCAAGCATACTTTTCCCAGGAAGTAGGCGGTAAGTGTTGTTTCCCTGCTGGCGTCATACCTTCCATAGCTGATGCTCTCCCTTACTACGTTCTGGGTGGCGTCTGACCAGTACCTGGCTTTAAAAGCTATTCTAAATTCTTCGTAGCTTCGGATGTCGTGCCTGGTGGCTGTCCACCAGTTATCATAGGTCTCCTTGAAATGTTCGTCCAAGTAACGACGAATTATTGGCCACCTGTTTTCACCAATTCTCATTAGTTGTTTGCCGACCCGTTCCAAGAATTCCATTGGGTTTCTCTTGTATGACTTAAAGTTGATGGTCTCCCGGTCGTCTATATGTTGTGTATATGGAACAGTGATCGTTCGGTTGTCAACTGACCGTTGTAGGTTCTCGATTCTCTCCTGGTTACGTTGTCCTTGCTCCTGTACTTCGTTCACGATCGTATCTAAGTTTCGATGCTGGTTTCCGCAATCTGCTCGTATTGATTCCACTTGAATCCGGTTTTCTTCTTCTATATTGCCTATCTTGGCCTCTAGTTCAGCCCTATTTCGTGTAACAGCTTCATCGGTCACTCTCAGTTTTCTATTTGTTTCAGTTATCTCCTGTTTTCTATCGTCATCGTTCTTACCTACCTTCTGGCTGGTTGCCTCACTGGCGTCCTCAATTTTCTTATTGAGAGCTTGTCTTAACACTTCATTCTGTTTATCAACAGTTTCCCTTAATTCCTTGTTAGAATGCTCAATTCTCTCATCGATTCGTATAAGATTGTCCTCATTGATTTTCTCAAGATCTGCCTTCATTCGTTTATTGTTTTCCTCAAGTTTTTCGTTCATTAGTTTATTATCGTCCTGAATCTGTCTCAAACTCTCGTCATTCCTATCAAACTTTTCATTCATTTGTTTGATTAAATTCTCGCTCAAAATTTCGTTTTGTTTTTTTGAGTTTTCATTAATACTGTCTATTTTATTTTCCAGCTTTTCTGAATTTTCATTTATACTGTCTATTTTTTCATTGATTTGTCTAAAATCGGCCTTCAATCGTTCATTATTTTCATTTATGGTTTGCCTTAAAAGTTCACTAGTACTTTCCTTAATACTGTCTATTTTTTCATTAGTTTGTCTATTATCTTCTTTGATACTGTCTATTTTATTTTCTAGCTTTTCTGAATTCTCGTCAAATTTTTTATCAATTCTTCTTTGATTTGTCTTAAACTCTCATTAGTTTCCTCCTTGGTTTGCTTTAAGGTTTCCTCCTGTTTCCTACAGTTCTCCTTATTTTCCTCATTTATTTGTTTATTGCTTTCCATTATAATCCTCAACAGCTCCTGCATACTCATGTCTTCCTTTCGGGCAGATTTATCTGGTTGGTCCCCTTGGGCATCCTCTTCCACTATTTCCTTCTCTGTGATAATTGCTTCAGTTTCTTCTTTATCACCCATTGTTTGTTCCATATCACTGTCCGTAAATGTTTCTATCTCTCGTTCCTGTCCACCTTCTACCTTCTCCTTCTCTTCTGCCCTCTTCTTCGATCTGCCTCTGGTATTATGCATTCCTGTGCCTCTAATGGTTGCCTGCTCAAGTTAAGTAATAATTAATATGATTTTTTACTTAACTAAAGCCCACTCGTTGAGCGCCAATTTGATACAAAACGTTTATGGTGTTTTATTTACTTATGTGAGACTCCCGTGTATCAACGTCAAGTAATACGTTGAAGGTGGCAATTTGTAACAATTAAAATGTTGTTACCTGTTTTTAATCAATGTGTCATTAATGAATGTATCTATTAGGTTGTTACAGATGAAACCTCCTGAAAATATATTATTATTAGGTAAATATAGTTATGATTATGTTCTTTTAACTTATAATCGTACTATGATATAGGTTTAACTTAGTATTCAGTAGTTGGGCAATATCAGCGCTATATATAGTGTATTGACTGAATGTACTGAGTATTCTTGTCAACCCTAGTCCCTCGATAATAGAGAATCCTATTCAAATTAGGTACTGAAAACACGCTAGTTCGGCAATCTCCCGTTCCACCAGCTGTTGGCAATTAGCGCTGTTATTTGTAATAAACTTGCTTCTAGGTTAGTCGTTCATTGGGTTTTAATCAACCTTTTATTGTAAATTATTCCACCCACAACATATAGTACCTATTCTGTAATAACATGAAACAATATCTCATACAATAAAGATCCTTTATTAATTTTATATGTTATTTCACAGTAACCGTTATCTCAAAAATAATAATATTGTCGAATCGATTATACAAAGATATATCGATTATCAATTGATCAAGTTCCTTTGACTTATACAAATTAAATATAACAATAAATATTTCTTATCCCAGGGTTCGTAAGATTCTTTGAACCATTAGTAAGGCCAGGTAAAATGCAAAATTAAGGTTACTCAAGTATTACAAAAAAAATTATTAACTCTAAATATATTGAATTTAAAAATAGGTTGTTTTTTACCGGGTTGGCAGAACTCAAACTGGCACTGGACGTCTGTAAACAGTGAAGATGATCGGCTTAAGTTACGTTCATCCAGGAAAAATTGTTCTGGCCCTTAATAAAATTGATGGTGTAGTATCCAGGGAAGCTCTCAAGAACTCTTCTAACTGCCGTTCTTCTCCTACGATCTTGATAGTTGTCAGTCACAGTGGAATGAAAATAGTATTCCAGCTTCTTCTTGCAAGTGAAGGTTAACTCTGCAAAACGAGGTCTTCGTATGTCTTCTCAATAATTCCGTTAGTTTCGGCCTTTATTTCCCTCTAATATTTAGTCTTCTAATTACATGGGAAATCGGTTTAATACCGAATCCAGCGGAATTATCCTGGTGAATGAAGTGAGGAATTTTCGACTCTTTTCGAGGTATTCAGTTATAATTTGTAAGTCTAATTGGTTTTATTACTCATCAATAGTATTAGAGAATTAGGTTTCAAATAGGCTTTATTAATTTAGATTCATATTTTGTTCAAATTTTATCATTCTTTCTTTTAAATGTGTCTGCCCATCTCAACTCAATAGCTTGTAACAATCGGAACGAATGATTCAATATCAACAACTCATGTACATTTCAGTTGCCTTAACAACCACTTTTTCTGTCATTGGATGAAATTAGATATCCTAGAGCCAGAATTATAGAATATTACTACTCTTTTTCAATAAAATACTCCATGCTTGGAATAATACTAAATTACTTAAAATGCTCACCTAACCTTCCTTCTTAAACAGTATATGTTTTACTATAGTTTCATTGGACTGGGCTTCTTAAAAAGGTATTAATTTCCTTTCACAAATATTAAATTTAGGCCTATAGGTTTTCTTACAACTGTTATAACATTGTTTGGTTTTTTTAACTTAATTTTCTTTTACCTGACCTACTGTACAATTAATTATTGGTTAATGGTTATTTACATTAATTTTAACTTCCTGGTTTTTATTTTATTACATTAATTAACTCGTCCTGGAACCCTTCATTAGTTTACAATATAATTATCAGAACTACTTGTCAAACCTTAAACACTGATTGCCCTCCTGGCCAAGTTTACAAACATTAATTAAAACAACTTCATTATTCAATTTTAGACAATACTTAAAACTTAGGATAATGCCTAACACAGGTAACTATACTTGATTATCTAAAGACAAATTTAACATAAATACAAACATTATCACTGATTAAGTATTCCTATTAAACAACATTAGTTCACTCTTACCATACTCAAAACATAACATAAATATTCTGTGAACATTAACATGCTACAGTATAAAACACAAGTACAATTTATTATTAACTATTAATTGGTATAGTATTTTATATTCAACGTTAATTATTGCATCTTTTGACTTGAGGTACATCTCAGATGCATTAATTACTGAGCAACCTTAATTCGGGGTATGGTCCTTGACCATAGTTAATTCAATTTTTTATGTAACGTTGGGCACCTCAACTCTGTTTCGTTACATAACACCCCCCCCCCTTCAAAAGAAGTTTATTTTGTCTCAACGAAGTTTATTAAAATAAACTTATAACTTGTATCTGACCAGTTGGTTCTCTTACTCATAATACTTTTTTATTTCAGACTGGCTGTATGTACCTTTCACCCTATTATTTACGTATGGAATTATCCGTTGTATTACTATTATTTCTTCTTTCCTTCTTAAAATCAATTATTTCCCAAGTTTAAATCTTACTTCTATAATCATTCTTGTGACATTCTTTATTAATTATACATTTTGGATCTGGTTTTATTTATTTATCTATATTTATTTGTGAGTTTTCCCTCTAATATTTAATTTTCCTAAACCTCCCTAACATTATAACTGGAATCGAATTGGTGGTGCTCTATCGGCTTACCAAATACCGTCGTCCGTTACATACCTTCTGGGATCAGAGGAACATCATCTTTGCCCAGTTAAATGATTGCTGGAATATTCTACAGTCAATCTTCATTAATAAACCTCGCAAGGTAGTCATCATGTGACCTTCAATAAAATAATTAATAATAATAATACTCTAGGGATTATTCACTGTACTTTAACTCAGATCATATTATTTCTTCATATTAATTCTTCCTTCTATTATACACTTCTCCTCTCCAATACTTGGCTATTTTATTGACATTTATTAATTGGCTTTCTTACGGATAATTCTTAAATATTTGTTCTTTTTTTTTCTTTTATATTAGTTTAAAGTAATTTCTTCTGAATTATATAGTAAGGTGTTCTTACTTATTTTTTTTGAATTTTGTTGTTTTTATCTTCAAAATTCTCTTTTTTATATATCTCATAAATTGTTTTCTTAAATACTTGTTTCTAACGTGAACTTACTTCATTTTTTGAATTTTGGGGTTTTTATTATGCATTCCACCTGTCGGCCGTGGTTTCTTCTTCATCTATTTCTTGTCTTACATCCTGGGATGTGCTAGGTCGGTGGCCATCTCCTCTTAAGGGAATCCAGCATTCTGGTGGGTTCGTTGATTATAAACTATTCGGACATTCCTAGATGGATCGTCCCTTCTTTGGTTCTCGCTTCCGGATCTGGATTCTCCAATGCTATTGGTCCGTGGTAAATGCTCACTATCATTCTCCCTTTGGTGTTGCTCCCTCCTTGGACCATTCTCTTCGGCCCTTATAAAATGCACCATTGGTCTGGAGACCCTATTGTTATTATTGTGGTTATTTGGCTGGTAATTTCTATTATTATTATTATTATTATGTTGTGCATTACCTTGGTTGTGGTTTCTCTGACTATTGGGATTATGATTATTCTGATAATGATTATTTCGATTACTTGGGTAACTGTTGTTATTCCTGCTAGGATTTTGGTTATTAGGGAAATTATTATTATTATTATTAGTGTTATTATTTCTATTATAGTAATTCGAATTGTTTCGGTTCCCTTGATTGTTGTTGTTATTTTGCCGTTGGTCTGTCTCATTATCATAATTACCTGGCCTGCCATTATAGTTCGTCCGGTTATGCGTCTCATGACTGTTATGGTTATTGTTTCTATTGTTGTAGTCTGGGATATCCCTGCTCCCGTACCGGTCGTTCCTCTGCCGACTCCTTCTATAATGCACCTCACGCTCGTGCTCTTCCAATAGCGTTGACATGGCCTGTATTGTTTTTATCTGTCCGCCTGATCGTGCTATTGATATTCCGCTATCATAGTGGTATGCTAACCTGGTGACGAGAATTTCCTCTGGGATTTTTGGTTCAAGGTGTCTCGCCAAGCATACTTTTCCCAGGAAGTAGGCGGTAAGTGTTGTTTCCCTGCTGGCGTCATACCTTCCATAGCTGATGCTCTCCCTTACTACGTTCTGGGTGGCGTCTGACCAGTACCTGGCTTTAAAAGCTATTCTAAATTCTTCGTAGCTTCGGATGTCGTGCCTGGTGGCTGTCCACCAGTTATCATAGGTCTCCTTGAAATGTTCGTCCAAGTAACGACGAATTATTGGCCACCTGTTTTCACCAATTCTCATTAGTTGTTTGCCGACCCGTTCCAAGAATTCCATTGGGTTTCTCTTGTATGACTTAAAGTTGATGGTCTCCCGGTCGTCTATATGTTGTGTATATGGAACAGTGATCGTTCGGTTGTCAACTGACCGTTGTAGGTTCTCGATTCTCTCCTGGTTACGTTGTCCTTGCTCCTGTACTTCGTTCACGATCGTATCTAAGTTTCGATGCTGGTTTCCGCAATCTGCTCGTATTGATTCCACTTGAATCCGGTTTTCTTCTTCTATATTGCCTATCTTGGCCTCTAGTTCAGCCCTATTTTGTGTAACAGCTTCATCGGTCACTCTCAGTTTTCTATTTGTTTCAGTTATCTCCTGTTTTCTATCGTCATCGTTCTTACCTACCTTCTGGCTGGTTGCCTCACTGGCGTCCTCAATTTTCTTATTGAGAGCTTGTCTTAACACTTCATTCTGTTTATCAACAGTTTCCCTTAATTCCTTGTTAGAATGCTCAATTCTCTCATCGATTCGTATAAGATTGTCCTCATTGATTTTCTCAAGATCTGCCTTCATTCGTTTATTGTTTTCCTCAAGTTTTTCGTTCATTAGTTTATTATCGTCCTGAATCTGTCTCAAACTCTCGTCATTCCTATCAAACTTTTCATTCATTTGTTTGATTAAATTCTCGCTCAAAATTTCGTTTTGTTTTTTTGAGTTTTCATTAATACTGTCTATTTTATTTTCCAGCTTTTCTGAATTTTCATTTATACTGTCTATTTTTTCATTGATTTGTCTAAAATCGGCCTTCAATCGTTCATTATTTTCATTTATGGTTTGCCTTAAAAGTTCACTAGTACTTTCCTTAATACTGTCTATTTTTTCATTAGTTTGTCTATTATCTTCTTTGATACTGTCTATTTTATTTTCTAGCTTTTCTGAATTCTCGTCAAATTTTTTATCAATTCTTCTTTGATTTGTCTTAAACTCTCATTAGTTTCCTCCTTGGTTTGCTTTAAGGTTTCCTCCTGTTTCCTACAGTTCTCCTTATTTTCCTCATTTATTTGTTTATTGCTTTCCATTATAATCCTCAACAGCTCCTGCATACTCATGTCTTCCTTTCGGGCAGATTTATCTGGTTGGTCCCCTTGGGCATCCTCTTCCACTATTTCCTTCTCTGTGATAATTGCTTCAGTTTCTTCTTTATCACCCATTGTTTGTTCCATATCACTGTCCGTAAATGTTTCTATCTCTCGTTCCTGTCCACCTTCTACCTTCTCCTTCTCTTCTGCCCTCTTCTTCGATCTGCCTCTGGTATTATGCATTCCTGTGCCTCTAATGGTTGCCTGCTCAAGTTAAGTAATAATTAATATGATTTTTTACTTAACTAAAGCCCACTCGTTGAGCGCCAATTTGATACAAAACGTTTATGGTGTTTTATTTACTTATGTGAGACTCCCGTGTATCAACGTCAAGTAATACGTTGAAGGTGGCAATTTGTAACAATTAAAATGTTGTTACCTGTTTTTAATCAATGTGTCATTAATGAATGTATCTATTAGGTTGTTACAGATGAAACCTCCTGAAAATATATTATTATTAGGTAAATATAGTTATGATTATGTTCTTTTAACTTATAATCGTACTATGATATAGGTTTAACTTAGTATTCAGTAGTTGGGCAATATCAGCGCTATATATAGTGTATTGACTGAATGTACTGAGTATTCTTGTCAACCCTAGTCCCTCGATAATAGAGAATTCTATTCAAATTAGGTACTGAAAACACGCTAGTTCGGCAATCTCCCGTTCCACCAGCTGTTGGCAATTAGCGCTGTTATTTGTAATAAACTTGCTTCTAGGTTAGTCGTTCATTGGGTTTTAATCAACCTTTTATTGTAAATTATTCCACCCACAACATATAGTACCTATTCTGTAATAACATGAAACAATATCTCATACAATAAAGATCCTTTATTAATTTTATATGTTATTTCACAGTAACCGTTATCTCAAAAATAATAATATTGTCGAATCGATTATACAAAGATATATCGATTATCAATTGATCAAGTTCCTTTGACTTATACAAATTAAATATAACAATAAATATTTCTTATCCCAGGGTTCGTAAGATTCTTTGAACCATTAGTAAGACAAGGTAAAATGCAAAATTAAGGTTACTCAAGTATTACAAAAAAAATTATTAACTCTAAATATATTGAATTTAAAAATAGGTTGTTTTTTACCGGGTTGGCAGAACTCAAACTGGCACTGGACGTCTGTAAACAGTGAAGATGATCGGCTTAAGTTACGTTCATCCAGGAAAAATTGTTCTGGCCCTTAATAAAATTGATGGTGTAGTATCCAGGGAAGCTCTCAAGAACTCTTCTAACTGCCGTTCTTCTCCTACGATCTTGATAGTTGTCAGTCACAGTGGAATGAAAATAGTATTCCAGCTTCTTCTTGCAAGTGAAGGTTAACTCTGCAAAACGAGGTCTTCGTATGTCTTCTCAATAATTCCGTTAGTTTCGGCCTTTATTTCCCTCTAATATTTAGTCTTCTAATTACATGGGAAATCGGTTTAATACCGAATCCAGCGGAATTATCCTGGTGAATGAAGTGAGGAATTTTCGACTCTTTTCGAGGTATTCAGTTATAATTTGTAAGTCTAATTGGTTTTATTACTCATCAATAGTATTAGAGAATTAGGTTTCAAATAGGCTTTATTAATTTAGATTCATATTTTGTTCAAATTTTATCATTCTTTCTTTTAAATGTGTCTGCCCATCTCAACTCAATAGCTTGTAACAATCGGAACGAATGATTCAATATCAACAACTCATGTACATTTCAGTTGCCTTAACAACCACTTTTTCTGTCATTGGATGAAATTAGATATCCTAGAGCCAGAATTATAGAATATTACTACTCTTTTTCAATAAAATACTCCATGCTTGGAATAATACTAAATTACTTAAAATTCTCACCTAACCTTCCTTCTTAAACAGTATATGTTTTACTATAGTTTCATTGGACTGGGCTTCTTAAAAAGGTATTAATTTCCTTTCACAAATATTAAATTTAGGCCTATAGGTTTTCTTACAACTGTTATAACATTGTTTGGTTTTTTTAACTTAATTTTCTTTTACCTGACCTACTGTACAATTAATTATTGGTTAATGGTTATTTACATTAATTTTAACTTCCTGGTTTTTATTTTATTACATTAATTAACTCGTCCTGGAACCCTTCATTAGTTTACAATATAATTATCAGAACTACTTGTCAAACCTTAAACACTGATTGCCCTCCTGGCCAAGTTTACAAACATTAATTAAAACAACTTCATTATTCAATTTTAGACAATACTTAAAACTTAGGATAATGCCTAACACAGGTAACTATACTTGATTATCTAAAGACAAATTTAACATAAATACAAACATTATCACTGATTAAGTATTCCTATTAAACAACATTAGTTCACTCTTACCATACTCAAAACATAACATAAATATTCTGTGAACATTAACATGCTACAGTATAAAACACAAGTACAATTTATTATTAACTATTAGTTGGTATAGTATTTTATATTCAACGTTAATCTTTTGACTTGAGGTACATCTCAGATGCATTAATTACTGAGCAACCTTAATTCGGGGTATGGTCCTTGACCATAGTTAATTCAATTTTTTATGTAACGTTGGGCACCTCAACTCTGTTTCGTTACATAACACCCCCCCCCCCTTCAAAAGAAGTTTATTTTGTCTCAACGAAGTTT
Organism: Magicicada septendecula; assembly: GCA_034769895.1. Taxonomy (NCBI): domain Eukaryota; kingdom Metazoa; phylum Arthropoda; class Insecta; order Hemiptera; family Cicadidae; genus Magicicada; species Magicicada septendecula. Next base: position 113,208,959 of record CM068370.1, read on the forward strand.
ATTAAAATAAACTTATAACTTGTATCTGACCAGTTGGTTCTCTTACTCATAATACTTTTTTATTTCAGACTGGCTGTATGTACCTTTCACCCTATTATTTACGTATGGAATTATCCGTTGTATTACTATTATTTCTTCTTTCCTTCTTAAAATCAATTATTTCCCAAGTTTAAATCTTACTTCTATAATCATTCTTGTGACATTCTTTATTAATTATACATTTTGGATCTGGTTTTATTTATTACCTATATTTATTTGTGAGTTTTCCCTCTAATATTTAATTTTCCTAAACCTCCCTAACATTATAACTGGAATCGAATTGGTGGTGCTCTATCGGCTTACCAAATACCGTCGTCCGTTACATACCTTCTGGGATCAGAGGAACATCATCTTTGCCCAGTTAAATGATTGCTGGAATATTCTACAGTCAATCTTCATTAATAAACCTCGCAAGGTAGTCATCATGTGACCTTCAATAAAATAATTAAAATAATAATACTCTAGGGATTATTCACTGTACTTTAACTCAGATCATATTATTTCTTCATATTAATTCTTCCTTCTATTATACACTTCTCCTCTCCAATACTTGGCTATTTTATTGACATTTATTAATTGGCTTTCTTACGGATAATTCTTAAATATTTGTTCTTTTTTTTTCTTTTATATTAGTTTAAAGTAATTTCTTCTGAATTATATAGTAAGGTGTTCTTACTTATTTTTTTTGAATTTTGTTGTTTTTATCTTCGAAATTCTCTTTTTTATATATCTCATAAATTGTTTTCTTAAATACTTGTTTGTAAGGTGAACTTACTTCATTTTTTTTGAATTTTGGGGTTTTTATCTTCAAAATTCTCTTTTTTATATATCTCATAAATTGTATTCTTAAATACTTGTTTCTAACGTGAACTTACTTCATTTTTTGAATTTTGGGGTTTTTATTATGCATTCCACCTGTCGGCCGTGGTTTCTTCTTCATCTATTTCTTGTCTTACATCCTGGGATGTGCTAGGTCGGTGGCCATCTCCTCTTAAGGGAATCCAGCATTCTGGTGGGTTCGTTGATTATAAACTATTCGGACATTCCTAGATGGATCGTCCCTTCTTTGGTTCTCGCTTCCGGATCTGGATTCTCCAATGCTATTGGTCCGTGGTAAATGCTCACTATCATTCTCCCTTTGGTGTTGCTCCCTCCTTGGACCATTCTCTTCGGCCCTTATAAAATGCACCATTGGTCTGGAGACCCTATTGTTATTATTGTGGTTATTTGGCTGGTAATTTCTATTATTATTATTATTATTATTATTATGTTGTGCATTACCTTGGTTGTGGTTTCTCTGACTATTGGGATTATGATTATTCTGATAATGATTATTTCGATTACTTGGGTAACTGTTGTTATTCCTGCTAGGATTTTGGTTATTAGGGAAATTATTATTATTATTATTAGTGTTATTATTTCTATTATAGTAATTCGAATTGTTTCGGTTCCCTTGATTGTTGTTGTTATTTTGCCGTTGGTCTGTCTCATTATCATAATTACCTGGCCTGCCATTATAGTTCGTCCGGTTATGCGTCTCATGACTGTTATGGTTATTGTTTCTATTGTTGTAGTCTGGGATATCCCTGCTCCCGTACCGGTCGTTCCTCTGCCGACTCCTTCTATAATGCACCTCACGCTCGTGCTCTTCCAATAGCGTTGACATGGCCTGTATTGTTTTTATCTGTCCGCCTGATCGTGCTATTGATATTCCGCTATCATAGTGGTATGCTAACCTGGTGACGAGAATTTCCTCTGGGATTTTTGGTTCAAGGTGTCTCGCCAAGCATACTTTTCCCAGGAAGTAGGCGGTAAGTGTTGTTTCCCTGCTGGCGTCATACCTTCCATAGCTGATGCTCTCCCTTACTACGTTCTGGGTGGCGTCTGACCAGTACCTGGCTTTAAAAGCTATTCTAAATTCTTCGTAGCTTCGGATGTCGTGCCTGGTGGCTGTCCACCAGTTATCATAGGTCTCCTTGAAATGTTCGTCCAAGTAACGACGAATTATTGGCCACCTGTTTTCACCAATTCTCATTAGTTGTTTGCCGACCCGTTCCAAGAATTCCATTGGGTTTCTCTTGTATGACTTAAAGTTGATGGTCTCCCGGTCGTCTATATGTTGTGTATATGGAACAGTGATCGTTCGGTTGTCAACTGACCGTTGTAGGTTCTCGATTCTCTCCTGGTTACGTTGTCCTTGCTCCTGTACTTCGTTCACGATCGTATCTAAGTTTCGATGCTGGTTTCCGCAATCTGCTCGTATTGATTCCACTTGAATCCGGTTTTCTTCTTCTATATTGCCTATCTTGGCCTCTAGTTCAGCCCTATTTCGTGTAACAGCTTCATCGGTCACTCTCAGTTTTCTATTTGTTTCAGTTATCTCCTGTTTTCTATCGTCATCGTTCTTACCTACCTTCTGGCTGGTTGCCTCACTGGCGTCCTCAATTTTCTTATTGAGAGCTTGTCTTAACACTTCATTCTGTTTATCAACAGTTTCCCTTAATTCCTTGTTAGAATGCTCAATTCTCTCATCGATTCGTATAAGATTGTCCTCATTGATTTTCTCAAGATCTGCCTTCATTCGTTTATTGTTTTCCTCAAGTTTTTCGTTCATTAGTTTATTATCGTCCTGAATCTGTCTCAAACTCTCGTCATTCCTATCAAACTTTTCATTCATTTGTTTGATTAAATTCTCGCTCAAAATTTCGTTTTGTTTTTTTGAGTTTTCATTAATACTGTCTATTTTATTTTCCAGCTTTTCTGAATTTTCATTTATACTGTCTATTTTTTCATTGATTTGTCTAAAATCGGCCTTCAATCGTTCATTATTTTCATTTATGGTTTGCCTTAAAAGTTCACTAGTACTTTCCTTAATACTGTCTATTTTTTCATTAGTTTGTCTATTATCTTCTTTGATACTGTCTATTTTATTTTCTAGCTTTTCTGAATTCTCGTCAAATTTTTTATCAATTCTTCTTTGATTTGTCTTAAACTCTCATTAGTTTCCTCCTTGGTTTGCTTTAAGGTTTCCTCCTGTTTCCTACAGTTCTCCTTATTTTCCTCATTTATTTGTTTATTGCTTTCCATTATAATCCTCAACAGCTCCTGCATACTCATGTCTTCCTTTCGGGCAGATTTATCTGGTTGGTCCCCTTGGGCATCCTCTTCCACTATTTCCTTCTCTGTGATAATTGCTTCAGTTTCTTCTTTATCACCCATTGTTTGTTCCATATCACTGTCCGTAAATGTTTCTATCTCTCGTTCCTGTCCACCTTCTACCTTCTCCTTCTCTTCTGCCCTCTTCTTCGATCTGCCTCTGGTATTATGCATTCCTGTGCCTCTAATGGTTGCCTGCTCAAGTTAAGTAATAATTAATATGATTTTTTACTTAACTAAAGCCCACTCGTTGAGCGCCAATTTGATACAAAACGTTTATGGTGTTTTATTTACTTATGTGAGACTCCCGTGTATCAACGTCAAGTAATACGTTGAAGGTGGCAATTTGTAACAATTAAAATGTTGTTACCTGTTTTTAATCAATGTGTCATTAATGAATGTATCTATTAGGTTGTTACAGATGAAACCTCCTGAAAATATATTATTATTAGGTAAATATAGTTATGATTATGTTCTTTTAACTTATAATCGTACTATGATATAGGTTTAACTTAGTATTCAGTAGTTGGGCAATATCAGCGCTATATATAGTGTATTGACTGAATGTACTGAGTATTCTTGTCAACCCTAGTCCCTCGATAATAGAGAATTCTATTCAAATTAGGTACTGAAAACACGCTAGTTCGGCAATCTCCCGTTCCACCAGCTGTTGGCAATTAGCGCTGTTATTTGTAATAAACTTGCTTCTAGGTTAGTCGTTCATTGGGTTTTAATCAACCTTTTATTGTAAATTATTCCACCCACAACATATAGTACCTATTCTGTAATAACATGAAACAATATCTCATACAATAAAGATCCTTTATTAATTTTATATGTTATTTCACAGTAACCGTTATCTCAAAAATAATAATATTGTCGAATCGATTATACAAAGATATATCGATTATCAATTGATCAAGTTCCTTTGACTTATACAAATTAAATATAACAATAAATATTTCTTATCCCAGGGTTCGTAAGATTCTTTGAACCATTAGTAAGGCCAGGTAAAATGCAAAATTAAGGTTACTCAAGTATTACAAAAAAAATTATTAACTCTAAATATATTGAATTTAAAAATAGGTTGTTTTTTACCGGGTTGGCAGAACTCAAACTGGCACTGGACGTCTGTAAACAGTGAAGATGATCGGCTTAAGTTACGTTCATCCAGGAAAAATTGTTCTGGCCCTTAATAAAATTGATGGTGTAGTATCCAGGGAAGCTCTCAAGAACTCTTCTAACTGCCGTTCTTCTCCTACGATCTTGATAGTTGTCAGTCACAGTGGAATGAAAATAGTATTCCAGCTTCTTCTTGCAAGTGAAGGTTAACTCTGCAAAACGAGGTCTTCGTATGTCTTCTCAATAATTCCGTTAGTTTCGGCCTTTATTTCCCTCTAATATTTAGTCTTCTAATTACATGGGAAATCGGTTTAATACCGAATCCAGCGGAATTATCCTGGTGAATGAAGTGAGGAATTTTCGACTCTTTTCGAGGTATTCAGTTATAATTTGTAAGTCTAATTGGTTTTATTACTCATCAATAGTATTAGAGAATTAGGTTTCAAATAGGCTTTATTAATTTAGATTCATATTTTGTTCAAATTTTATCATTCTTTCTTTTAAATGTGTCTGCCCATCTCAACTCAATAGCTTGTAACAATCGGAACGAATGATTCAATATCAACAACTCATGTACATTTCAGTTGCCTTAACAACCACTTTTTCTGTCATTGGATGAAATTAGATATCCTAGAGCCAGAATTATAGAATATTACTACTCTTTTTCAATAAAATACTCCATGCTTGGAATAATACTAAATTACTTAAAATTCTCACCTAACCTTCCTTCTTAAACAGTATATGTTTTACTATAGTTTCATTGGACTGGGCTTCTTAAAAAGGTATTAATTTCCTTTCACAAATATTAAATTTAGGCCTATAGGTTTTCTTACAACTGTTATAACATTGTTTGGTTTTTTTAACTTAATTTTCTTTTACCTGACCTACTGTACAATTAATTATTGGTTAATGGTTATTTACATTAATTTTAACTTCCTGGTTTTTATTTTATTACATTAATTAACTCGTCCTGGAACCCTTCATTAGTTTACAATATAATTATCAGAACTACTTGTCAAACCTTAAACACTGATTGCCCTCCTGGCCAAGTTTACAAACATTAATTAAAACAACTTCATTATTCAATTTTAGACAATACTTAAAACTTAGGATAATGCCTAACACAGGTAACTATACTTGATTATCTAAAGACAAATTTAACATAAATACAAACATTATCACTGATTAAGTATTCCTATTAAACAACATTAGTTCACTCTTACCATACTCAAAACATAACATAAATATTCTGTGAACATTAACATGCTACAGTATAAAACACAAGTACAATTTATTATTAACTATTAGTTGGTATAGTATTTTATATTCAACGTTAATTATTGCATCTTTTGACTTGAGGTACATCTCAGATGCATTAATTACTGAGCAACCTTAATTCGGGGTATGGTCCTTGACCATAGTTAATTCAATTTTTTATGTAACGTTGGGCACCTCAACTCTGTTTCGTTACATAACACCCCCCCCCCTTCAAAAGAAGTTTATTTTGTCTCAACGAAGTTTATTAAAATAAACTTATAACTTGTATCTGACCAGTTGGTTCTCTTACTCATAATACTTTTTTATTTCAGACTGGCTGTATGTACCTTTCACCCTATTATTTACGTATGGAATTATCCGTTGTATTACTATTATTTCTTCTTTCCTTCTTAAAATCAATTATTTCCCAAGTTTAAATCTTACTTCTATAATCATTCTTGTGACATTCTTTATTAATTATACATTTTGGATCTGGTTTTATTTATTTATCTATATTTATTTGTGAGTTTTCCCTCTAATATTTAATTTTCCTAAACCTCCCTAACATTATAACTGGAATCGAATTGGTGGTGCTCTATCGGCTTACCAAATACCGTCGTCCGTTACATACCTTCTGGGATCAGAGGAACATCATCTTTGCCCAGTTAAATGATTGCTGGAATATTCTACAGTCAATCTTCATTAATAAACCTCGCAAGGTAGTCATCATGTGACCTTCAATAAAATAATTAAAATAATAATACTCTAGGGATTATTCACTGTACTTTAACTCAGATCATATTATTTCTTCATATTAATTCTTCCTTCTATTATACACTTCTCCTCTCCAATACTTGGCTATTTTATTGACATTTATTAATTGGCTTTCTTACGGATAATTCTTAAATATTTGTTCTTTTTTTTTCTTTTATATTAGTTTAAAGTAATTTCTTCTGAATTATATAGTAAGGTGTTCTTACTTATTTTTTTTGAATTTTGTTGTTTTTATCTTCGAAATTCTCTTTTTTATATATCTCATAAATTGTTTTCTTAAATACTTGTTTGTAAGGTGAACTTACTTCATTTTTTTTGAATTTTGGGGTTTTTATCTTCAAAATTCTCTTTTTTATATATCTCATAAATTGTATTCTTAAATACTTGTTTCTAACGTGAACTTACTTCATTTTTTGAATTTTGGGGTTTTTATTATGCATTCCACCTGTCGGCCGTGGTTTCTTCTTCATCTATTTCTTGTCTTACATCCTGGGATGTGCTAGGTCGGTGGCCATCTCCTCTTAAGGGAATCCAGCATTCTGGTGGGTTCGTTGATTATAAACTATTCGGACATTCCTAGATGGATCGTCCCTTCTTTGGTTCTCGCTTCCGGATCTGGATTCTCCAATGCTATTGGTCCGTGGTAAATGCTCACTATCATTCTCCCTTTGGTGTTGCTCCCTCCTTGGACCATTCTCTTCGGCCCTTATAAAATGCACCATTGGTCTGGAGACCCTATTGTTATTATTGTGGTTATTTGGCTGGTAATTTCTATTATTATTATTATTATTATGTTGTGCATTACCTTGGTTGTGGTTTCTCTGACTATTGGGATTATGATTATTCTGATAATGATTATTTCGATTACTTGGGTAACTGTTGTTATTCCTGCTAGGATTTTGGTTATTAGGGAAATTATTATTATTATTATTAGTGTTATTATTTCTATTATAGTAATTCGAATTGTTTCGGTTCCCTTGATTGTTGTTGTTATTTTGCCGTTGGTCTGTCTCATTATCATAATTACCTGGCCTGCCATTATAGTTCGTCCGGTTATGCGTCTCATGACTGTTATGGTTATTGTTTCTATTGTTGTAGTCTGGGATATCCCTGCTCCCGTACCGGTCGTTCCTCTGCCGACTCCTTCTATAATGCACCTCACGCTCGTGCTCTTCCAATAGCGTTGACATGGCCTGTATTGTTTTTATCTGTCCGCCTGATCGTGCTATTGATATTCCGCTATCATAGTGGTATGCTAACCTGGTGACGAGAATTTCCTCTGGGATTTTTGGTTCAAGGTGTCTCGCCAAGCATACTTTTCCCAGGAAGTAGGCGGTAAGTGTTGTTTCCCTGCTGGCGTCATACCTTCCATAGCTGATGCTCTCCCTTACTACGTTCTGGGTGGCGTCTGACCAGTACCTGGCTTTAAAAGCTATTCTAAATTCTTCGTAGCTTCGGATGTCGTGCCTGGTGGCTGTCCACCAGTTATCATAGGTCTCCTTGAAATGTTCGTCCAAGTAACGACGAATTATTGGCCACCTGTTTTCACCAATTCTCATTAGTTGTTTGCCGACCCGTTCCAAGAATTCCATTGGGTTTCTCTTGTATGACTTAAAGTTGATGGTCTCCCGGTCGTCTATATGTTGTGTATATGGAACAGTGATCGTTCGGTTGTCAACTGACCGTTGTAGGTTCTCGATTCTCTCCTGGTTACGTTGTCCTTGCTCCTGTACTTCGTTCACGATCGTATCTAAGTTTCGATGCTGGTTTCCGCAATCTGCTCGTATTGATTCCACTTGAATCCGGTTTTCTTCTTCTATATTGCCTATCTTGGCCTCTAGTTCAGCCCTATTTCGTGTAACAGCTTCATCGGTCACTCTCAGTTTTCTATTTGTTTCAGTTATCTCCTGTTTTCTATCGTCATCGTTCTTACCTACCTTCTGGCTGGTTGCCTCACTGGCGTCCTCAATTTTCTTATTGAGAGCTTGTCTTAACACTTCATTCTGTTTATCAACAGTTTCCCTTAATTCCTTGTTAGAATGCTCAATTCTCTCATCGATTTGTATAAGATTGTCCTCATTGATTTTCTCAAGATCTGCCTTCATTCGTTTATTGTTTTCCTCAAGTTTTTCGTTCATTAGTTTATTATCGTCCTGAATCTGTCTCAAACTCTCGTCATTCCTATCAAACTTTTCATTCATTTGTTTGATTAAATTCTCGCTCAAAATTTCGTTTTGTTTTTTTGAGTTTTCATTAATACTGTCTATTTTATTTTCCAGCTTTTCTGAATTTTCATTTATACTGTCTATTTTTTCATTGATTTGTCTAAAATCGGCCTTCAATCGTTCATTATTTTCATTTATGGTTTGCCTTAAAAGTTCACTAGTACTTTCCTTAATACTGTCTATTTTTTCATTAGTTTGTCTATTATCTTCTTTGATACTGTCTATTTTATTTTCTAGCTTTTCTGAATTCTCGTCAAATTTTTTATCAATTCTTCTTTGATTTGTCTTAAACTCTCATTAGTTTCCTCCTTGGTTTGCTTTAAGGTTTCCTCCTGTTTCCTACAGTTCTCCTTATTTTCCTCATTTATTTGTTTATTGCTTTCCATTATAATCCTCAACAGCTCCTGCATACTCATGTCTTCCTTTCGGGCAGATTTATCTGGTTGGTCCCCTTGGGCATCCTCTTCCACTATTTCCTTCTCTGTGATAATTGCTTCAGTTTCTTCTTTATCACCCATTGTTTGTTCCATATCACTGTCCGTAAATGTTTCTATCTCTCGTTCCTGTCCACCTTCTACCTTCTCCTTCTCTTCTGCCCTCTTCTTCGATCTGCCTCTGGTATTATGCATTCCTGTGCCTCTAATGGTTGCCTGCTCAAGTTAAGTAATAATTAATATGATTTTTTACTTAACTAAAGCCCACTCGTTGAGCGCCAATTTGATACAAAACGTTTATGGTGTTTTATTTACTTATGTGAGACTCCCGTGTATCAACGTCAAGTAATACGTTGAAGGTGGCAATTTGTAACAATTAAAATGTTGTTACCTGTTTTTAATCAATGTGTCATTAATGAATGTATCTATTAGGTTGTTACAGATGAAACCTCCTGAAAATATATTATTATTAGGTAAATATAGTTATGATTATGTTCTTTTAACTTATAATCGTACTATGATATAGGTTTAACTTAGTATTCAGTAGTTGGGCAATATCAGCGCTATATATAGTGTATTGACTGAATGTACTGAGTATTCTTGTCAACCCTAGTCCCTCGATAATAGAGAATTCTATTCAAATTAGGTACTGAAAACACGCTAGTTCGGCAATCTCCCGTTCCACCAGCTGTTGGCAATTAGCGCTGTTATTTGTAATAAACTTGCTTCTAGGTTAGTCGTTCATTGGGTTTTAATCAACCTTTTATTGTAAATTATTCCACCCACAACATATAGTACCTATTCTGTAATAACATGAAACAATATCTCATACAATAAAGATCCTTTATTAATTTTATATGTTATTTCACAGTAACCGTTATCTCAAAAATAATAATATTGTCGAATCGATTATACAAAGATATATCGATTATCAATTGATCAAGTTCCTTTGACTTATACAAATTAAATATAACAATAAATATTTCTTATCCCAGGGTTCGTAAGATTCTTTGAACCATTAGTAAGACCAGGTAAAATGCAAAATTAAGGTTACTCAAGTATTACAAAAAAAATTATTAACTCTAAATATATTGAATTTAAAAATAGGTTGTTTTTTACCGGGTTGGCAGAACTCAAACTGGCACTGGACGTCTGTAAACAGTGAAGATGATCGGCTTAAGTTACGTTCATCCAGGAAAAATTGTTCTGGCCCTTAATAAAATTGATGGTGTAGTATCCAGGGAAGCTCTCAAGAACTCTTCTAACTGCCGTTCTTCTCCTACGATCTTGATAGTTGTCAGTCACAGTGGAATGAAAATAGTATTCCAGCTTCTTCTTGCAAGTGAAGGTTAACTCTGCAAAACGAGGTCTTCGTATGTCTTCTCAATAATTCCGTTAGTTTCGGCCTTTATTTCCCTCTAATATTTAGTCTTCTAATTACATGGGAAATCGGTTTAATACCGAATCCAGCGGAATTATCCTGGTGAATGAAGTGAGGAATTTTCGACTCTTTTCGAGGTATTCAGTTATAATTTGTAAGTCTAATTGGTTTTATTACTCATCAATAGTATTAGAGAATTAGGTTTCAAATAGGCTTTATTAATTTAGATTCATATTTTGTTCAAATTTTATCATTCTTTCTTTTAAATGTGTCTGCCCATCTCAACTCAATAGCTTGTAACAATCGGAACGAATGATTCAATATCAACAACTCATGTACATTTCAGTTGCCTTAACAACCACTTTTTCTGTCATTGGATGAAATTAGATATCCTAGAGCCAGAATTATAGAATATTACTACTCTTTTTCAATAAAATACTCCATGCTTGGAATAATACTAAATTACTTAAAATTCTCACCTAACCTTCCTTCTTAAACAGTATATGTTTTACTATAGTTTCATTGGACTGGGCTTCTTAAAAAGGTATTAATTTCCTTTCACAAATATTAAATTTAGGCCTATAGGTTTTCTTACAACTGTTATAACATTGTTTGGTTTTTTTAACTTAATTTTCTTTTACCTGACCTACTGTACAATTAATTATTGGTTAATGGTTATTTACATTAATTTTAACTTCCTGGTTTTTATTTTATTACATTAATTAACTCGTCCTGGAACCCTTCATTAGTTTACAATATAATTATCAGAACTACTTGTCAAACCTTAAACACTGATTGCCCTCCTGGCCAAGTTTACAAACATTAATTAAAACAACTTCATTATTCAATTTTAGACAATACTTAAAACTTAGGATAATGCCTAACACAGGTAACTATACTTGATTATCTAAAGACAAATTTAACATAAATACAAACATTATCACTGATTAAGTATTCCTATTAAACAACATTAGTTCACTCTTACCATACTCAAAACATAACATAAATATTCTGTGAACATTAACATGCTACAGTATAAAACACAAGTACAATTTATTATTAACTATTAGTTGGTATAGTATTTTATATTCAACGTTAATTATTGCATCTTTTGACTTGAGGTACATCTCAGATGCATTAATTACTGAGCAACCTTAATTCGGGGTATGGTCCTTGACCATAGTTAATTCAATTTTTTATGTAACGTTGGGCACCTCAACTCTGTTTCGTTACATAACACCCCCCCCCCTTCAAAAGAAGTTTATTTTGTCTCAACGAAGTTTATTAAAATAAACTTATAACTTGTATCTGACCAGTTGGTTCTCTTACTCATAATACTTTTTTATTTCAGACTGGCTGTATGTACCTTTCACCCTATTATTTACGTATGGAATTATCCGTTGTATTACTATTATTTCTTCTTTCCTTCTTAAAATCAATTATTTCCCAAGTTTAAATCTTACTTCTATAATCATTCTTGTGACATTCTTTATTAATTATACATTTTGGATCTGGTTTTATTTATTTATCTATATTTATTTGTGAGTTTTCCCTCTAATATTTAATTTTCCTAAACCTCCCTAACATTATAACTGGAATCGAATTGGTGGTGCTCTATCGGCTTACCAAATACCGTCGTCCGTTACATACCTTCTGGGATCAGAGGAACATCATCTTTGCCCAGTTAAATGATTGCTGGAATATTCTACAGTCAATCTTCATTAATAAACCTCGCAAGGTAGTCATCATGTGACCTTCAATAAAATAATTAAAATAATAATACTCTAGGGATTATTCACTGTACTTTAACTCAGATCATATTATTTCTTCATATTAATTCTTCCTTCTATTATACACTTCTCCTCTCCAATACTTGGCTATTTTATTGACATTTATTAATTGGCTTTCTTACGGATAATTCTTAAATATTTGTTCTTTTTTTTTCTTTTATATTAGTTTAAAGTAATTTCTTCTGAATTATATAGTAAGGTGTTCTTACTTATTTTTTTTGAATTTTGTTGTTTTTATCTTCGAAATTCTCTTTTTTATATATCTCATAAATTGTTTTCTTAAATACTTGTTTGTAAGGTGAACTTACTTCATTTTTTTTGAATTTTGGGGTTTTTATCTTCAAAATTCTCTTTTTTATATATCTCATAAATTGTATTCTTAAATACTTGTTTCTAACGTGAACTTACTTCATTTTTTGAATTTTGGGGTTTTTATTATGCATTCCACCTGTCGGCCGTGGTTTCTTCTTCATCTATTTCTTGTCTTACATCCTGGGATGTGCTAGGTCGGTGGCCATCTCCTCTTAAGGGAATCCAGCATTCTGGTGGGTTCGTTGATTATAAACTATTCGGACATTCCTAGATGGATCGTCCCTTCTTTGGTTCTCGCTTCCGGATCTGGATTCTCCAATGCTATTGGTCCGTGGTAAATGCTCACTATCATTCTCCCTTTGGTGTTGCTCCCTCCTTGGACCATTCTCTTCGGCCCTTATAAAATGCACCATTGGTCTGGAGACCCTATTGTTATTATTGTGGTTATTTGGCTGGTAATTTCTATTATTATTATTATTATTATTATTATGTTGTGCATTACCTTGGTTGTGGTTTCTCTGACTATTGGGATTATGATTATTCTGATAATGATTATTTCGATTACTTGGGTAACTGTTGTTATTCCTGCTAGGATTTTGGTTATTAGGGAAATTATTATTATTATTATTAGTGTTATTATTTCTATTATAGTAATTCGAATTGTTTCGGTTCCCTTGATTGTTGTTGTTATTTTGCCGTTGGTCTGTCTCATTATCATAATTACCTGGCCTGCCATTATAGTTCGTCCGGTTATGCGTCTCATGACTGTTATGGTTATTGTTTCTATTGTTGTAGTCTGGGATATCCCTGCTCCCGTACCGGTCGTTCCTCTGCCGACTCCTTCTATAATGCACCTCACGCTCGTGCTCTTCCAATAGCGTTGACATGGCCTGTATTGTTTTTATCTGTCCGCCTGATCGTGCTATTGATATTCCGCTATCATAGTGGTATGCTAACCTGGTGACGAGAATTTCCTCTGGGATTTTTGGTTCAAGGTGTCTCGCCAAGCATACTTTTCCCAGGAAGTAGGCGGTAAGTGTTGTTTCCCTGCTGGCGTCATACCTTCCATAGCTGATGCTCTCCCTTACTACGTTCTGGGTGGCGTCTGACCAGTACCTGGCTTTAAAAGCTATTCTAAATTCTTCGTAGCTTCGGATGTCGTGCCTGGTGGCTGTCCACCAGTTATCATAGGTCTCCTTGAAATGTTCGTCCAAGTAACGACGAATTATTGGCCACCTGTTTTCACCAATTCTCATTAGTTGTTTGCCGACCCGTTCCAAGAATTCCATTGGGTTTCTCTTGTATGACTTAAAGTTGATGGTCTCCCGGTCGTCTATATGTTGTGTATATGGAACAGTGATCGTTCGGTTGTCAACTGACCGTTGTAGGTTCTCGATTCTCTCCTGGTTACGTTGTCCTTGCTCCTGTACTTCGTTCACGATCGTATCTAAGTTTCGATGCTGGTTTCCGCAATCTGCTCGTATTGATTCCACTTGAATCCGGTTTTCTTCTTCTATATTGCCTATCTTGGCCTCTAGTTCAGCCCTATTTCGTGTAACAGCTTCATCGGTCACTCTCAGTTTTCTATTTGTTTCAGTTATCTCCTGTTTTCTATCGTCATCGTTCTTACCTACCTTCTGGCTGGTTGCCTCACTGGCGTCCTCAATTTTCTTATTGAGAGCTTGTCTTAACACTTCATTCTGTTTATCAACAGTTTCCCTTAATTCCTTGTTAGAATGCTCAATTCTCTCATCGATTCGTATAAGATTGTCCTCATTGATTTTCTCAAGATCTGCCTTCATTCGTTTATTGTTTTCCTCAAGTTTTTCGTTCATTAGTTTATTATCGTCCTGAATCTGTCTCAAACTCTCGTCATTCCTATCAAACTTTTCATTCATTTGTTTGATTAAATTCTCGCTCAAAATTTCGTTTTGTTTTTTTGAGTTTTCATTAATACTGTCTATTTTATTTTCCAGCTTTTCTGAATTTTCATTTATACTGTCTATTTTTTCATTGATTTGTCTAAAATCGGCCTTCAATCGTTCATTATTTTCATTTATGGTTTGCCTTAAAAGTTCACTAGTACTTTCCTTAATACTGTCTATTTTTTCATTAGTTTGTCTATTATCTTCTTTGATACTGTCTATTTTATTTTCTAGCTTTTCTGAATTCTCGTCAAATTTTTTATCAATTCTTCTTTGATTTGTCTTAAACTCTCATTAGTTTCCTCCTTGGTTTGCTTTAAGGTTTCCTCCTGTTTCCTACAGTTCTCCTTATTTTCCTCATTTATTTGTTTATTGCTTTCCATTATAATCCTCAACAGCTCCTGCATACTCATGTCTTCCTTTCGGGCAGATTTATCTGGTTGGTCCCCTTGGGCATCCTCTTCCACTATTTCCTTCTCTGTGATAATTGCTTCAGTTTCTTCTTTATCACCCATTGTTTGTTCCATATCACTGTCCGTAAATGTTTCTATCTCTCGTTCCTGTCCACCTTCTACCTTCTCCTTCTCTTCTGCCCTCTTCTTCGATCTGCCTCTGGTATTATGCATTCCTGTGCCTCTAATGGTTGCCTGCTCAAGTTAAGTAATAATTAATATGATTTTTTACTTAACTAAAGCCCACTCGTTGAGCGCCAATTTGATACAAAACGTTTATGGTGTTTTATTTACTTATGTGAGACTCCCGTGTATCAACGTCAAGTAATACGTTGAAGGTGGCAATTTGTAACAATTAAAATGTTGTTACCTGTTTTTAATCAATGTGTCATTAATGAATGTATCTATTAGGTTGTTACAGATGAAACCTCCTGAAAATATATTATTATTAGGTAAATATAGTTATGATTATGTTCTTTTAACTTATAATCGTACTATGATATAGGTTTAACTTAGTATTCAGTAGTTGGGCAATATCAGCGCTATATATAGTGTATTGACTGAATGTACTGAGTATTCTTGTCAACCCTAGTCCCTCGATAATAGAGAATTCTATTCAAATTAGGTACTGAAAACACGCTAGTTCGGCAATCTCCCGTTCCACCAGCTGTTGGCAATTAGCGCTGTTATTTGTAATAAACTTGCTTCTAGGTTAGTCGTTCATTGGGTTTTAATCAACCTTTTATTGTAAATTATTCCACCCACAACATATAGTACCTATTCTGTAATAACATGAAACAATATCTCATACAATAAAGATCCTTTATTAATTTTATATGTTATTTCACAGTAACCGTTATCTCAAAAATAATAATATTGTCGAATCGATTATACAAAGATATATCGATTATCAATTGATCAAGTTCCTTTGACTTATACAAATTAAATATAACAATAAATATTTCTTATCCCAGGGTTCGTAAGATTCTTTGAACCATTAGTAAGGCCAGGTAAAATGCAAAATTAAGGTTACTCAAGTATTACAAAAAAAATTATTAACTCTAAATATATTGAATTTAAAAATAGGTTGTTTTTTACCGGGTTGGCAGAACTCAAACTGGCACTGGACGTCTGTAAACAGTGAAGATGATCGGCTTAAGTTACGTTCATCCAGGAAAAATTGTTCTGGCCCTTAATAAAATTGATGGTGTAGTATCCAGGGAAGCTCTCAAGAACTCTTCTAACTGCCGTTCTTCTCCTACGATCTTGATAGTTGTCAGTCACAGTGGAATGAAAATAGTATTCCAGCTTCTTCTTGCAAGTGAAGGTTAACTCTGCAAAACGAGGTCTTCGTATGTCTTCTCAATAATTCCGTTAGTTTCGGCCTTTATTTCCCTCTAATATTTAGTCTTCTAATTACATGGGAAATCGGTTTAATACCGAATCCAGCGGAATTATCCTGGTGAATGAAGTGAGGAATTTTCGACTCTTTTCGAGGTATTCAGTTATAATTTGTAAGTCTAATTGGTTTTATTACTCATCAATAGTATTAGAGAATTAGGTTTCAAATAGGCTTTATTAATTTAGATTCATATTTTGTTCAAATTTTATCATTCTTTCTTTTAAATGTGTCTGCCCATCTCAACTCAATAGCTTGTAACAATCGGAACGAATGATTCAATATCAACAACTCATGTACATTTCAGTTGCCTTAACAACCACTTTTTCTGTCATTGGATGAAATTAGATATCCTAGAGCCAGAATTATAGAATATTACTACTCTTTTTCAATAAAATACTCCATGCTTGGAATAATACTAAATTACTTAAAATTCTCACCTAACCTTCCTTCTTAAACAGTATATGTTTTACTATAGTTTCATTGGACTGGGCTTCTTAAAAAGGTATTAATTTCCTTTCACAAATATTAAATTTAGGCCTATAGGTTTTCTTACAACTGTTATAACATTGTTTGGTTTTTTTAACTTAATTTTCTTTTACCTGACCTACTGTACAATTAATTATTGGTTAATGGTTATTTACATTAATTTTAACTTCCTGGTTTTTATTTTATTACATTAATTAACTCGTCCTGGAACCCTTCATTAGTTTACAATATAATTATCAGAACTACTTGTCAAACCTTAAACACTGATTGCCCTCCTGGCCAAGTTTACAAACATTAATTAAAACAACTTCATTATTCAATTTTAGACAATACTTAAAACTTAGGATAATGCCTAACACAGGTAACTATACTTGATTATCTAAAGACAAATTTAACATAAATACAAACATTATCACTGATTAAGTATTCCTATTAAACAACATTAGTTCACTCTTACCATACTCAAAACATAACATAAATATTCTGTGAACATTAACATGCTACAGTATAAAACACAAGTACAATTTATTATTAACTATTAGTTGGTATAGTATTTTATATTCAACGTTAATTATTGCATCTTTTGACTTGAGGTACATCTCAGATGCATTAATTACTGAGCAACCTTAATTCGGGGTATGGTCCTTGACCATAGTTAATTCAATTTTTTATGTAACGTTGGGCACCTCAACTCTGTTTCGTTACATAACACCCCCCCCCCCTTCAAAAGAAGTTTATTTTGTCTCAACGAAGTTTATTAAAATAAACTTATAACTTGTATCTGACCAGTTGGTTCTCTTACTCATAATACTTTTTTATTTCAGACTGGCTGTATGTACCTTTCACCCTATTATTTACGTATGGAATTATCCGTTGTATTACTATTATTTCTTCTTTCCTTCTTAAAATCAATTATTTCCCAAGTTTAAATCTTACTTCTATAATCATTCTTGTGACATTCTTTATTAATTATACATTTTGGATCTGGTTTTATTTATTTATCTATATTTATTTGTGAGTTTTCCCTCTAATATTTAATTTTCCTAAACCTCCCTAACATTATAACTGGAATCGAATTGGTGGTGCTCTATCGGCTTACCAAATACCGTCGTCCGTTACATACCTTCTGGGATCAGAGGAACATCATCTTTGCCCAGTTAAATGATTGCTGGAATATTCTACAGTCAATCTTCATTAATAAACCTCGCAAGGTAGTCATCATGTGACCTTCAATAAAATAATTAAAATAATAATACTCTAGGGATTATTCACTGTACTTTAACTCAGATCATATTATTTCTTCATATTAATTCTTCCTTCTATTATACACTTCTCCTCTCCAATACTTGGCTATTTTATTGACATTTATTAATTGGCTTTCTTACGGATAATTCTTAAATATTTGTTCTTTTTTTTTCTTTTATATTAGTTTAAAGTAATTTCTTCTGAATTATATAGTAAGGTGTTCTTACTTATTTTTTTTGAATTTTGTTGTTTTTATCTTCGAAATTCTCTTTTTTATATATCTCATAAATTGTTTTCTTAAATACTTGTTTGTAAGGTGAACTTACTTCATTTTTTTTGAATTTTGGGGTTTTTATCTTCAAAATTCTCTTTTTTATATATCTCATAAATTGTATTCTTAAATACTTGTTTCTAACGTGAACTTACTTCATTTTTTGAATTTTGGGGTTTTTATTATGCATTCCACCTGTCGGCCGTGGTTTCTTCTTCATCTATTTCTTGTCTTACATCCTGGGATGTGCTAGGTCGGTGGCCATCTCCTCTTAAGGGAATCCAGCATTCTGGTGGGTTCGTTGATTATAAACTATTCGGACATTCCTAGATGGATCGTCCCTTCTTTGGTTCTCGCTTCCGGATCTGGATTCTCCAATGCTATTGGTCCGTGGTAAATGCTCACTATCATTCTCCCTTTGGTGTTGCTCCCTCCTTGGACCATTCTCTTCGGCCCTTATAAAATGCACCATTGGTCTGGAGACCCTATTGTTATTATTGTGGTTATTTGGCTGGTAATTTCTATTATTATTATTATTATTATTATTATGTTGTGCATTACCTTGGTTGTGGTTTCTCTGACTATTGGGATTATGATTATTCTGATAATGATTATTTCGATTACTTGGGTAACTGTTGTTATTCCTGCTAGGATTTTGGTTATTAGGGAAATTATTATTATTATTATTAGTGTTATTATTTCTATTATAGTAATTCGAATTGTTTCGGTTCCCTTGATTGTTGTTGTTATTTTGCCGTTGGTCTGTCTCATTATCATAATTACCTGGCCTGCCATTATAGTTCGTCCGGTTATGCGTCTCATGACTGTTATGGTTATTGTTTCTATTGTTGTAGTCTGGGATATCCCTGCTCCCGTACCGGTCGTTCCTCTGCCGACTCCTTCTATAATGCACCTCACGCTCGTGCTCTTCCAATAGCGTTGACATGGCCTGTATTGTTTTTATCTGTCCGCCTGATCGTGCTATTGATATTCCGCTATCATAGTGGTATGCTAACCTGGTGACGAGAATTTCCTCTGGGATTTTTGGTTCAAGGTGTCTCGCCAAGCATACTTTTCCCAGGAAGTAGGCGGTAAGTGTTGTTTCCCTGCTGGCGTCATACCTTCCATAGCTGATGCTCTCCCTTACTACGTTCTGGGTGGCGTCTGACCAGTACCTGGCTTTAAAAGCTATTCTAAATTCTTCGTAGCTTCGGATGTCGTGCCTGGTGGCTGTCCACCAGTTATCATAGGTCTCCTTGAAATGTTCGTCCAAGTAACGACGAATTATTGGCCACCTGTTTTCACCAATTCTCATTAGTTGTTTGCCGACCCGTTCCAAGAATTCCATTGGGTTTCTCTTGTATGACTTAAAGTTGATGGTCTCCCGGTCGTCTATATGTTGTGTATATGGAACAGTGATCGTTCGGTTGTCAACTGACCGTTGTAGGTTCTCGATTCTCTCCTGGTTACGTTGTCCTTGCTCCTGTACTTCGTTCACGATCGTATCTAAGTTTCGATGCTGGTTTCCGCAATCTGCTCGTATTGATTCCACTTGAATCCGGTTTTCTTCTTCTATATTGCCTATCTTGGCCTCTAGTTCAGCCCTATTTCGTGTAACAGCTTCATCGGTCACTCTCAGTTTTCTATTTGTTTCAGTTATCTCCTGTTTTCTATCGTCATCGTTCTTACCTACCTTCTGGCTGGTTGCCTCACTGGCGTCCTCAATTTTCTTATTGAGAGCTTGTCTTAACACTTCATTCTGTTTATCAACAGTTTCCCTTAATTCCTTGTTAGAATGCTCAATTCTCTCATCGATTCGTATAAGATTGTCCTCATTGATTTTCTCAAGATCTGCCTTCATTCGTTTATTGTTTTCCTCAAGTTTTTCGTTCATTAGTTTATTATCGTCCTGAATCTGTCTCAAACTCTCGTCATTCCTATCAAACTTTTCATTCATTTGTTTGATTAAATTCTCGCTCAAAATTTCGTTTTGTTTTTTTGAGTTTTCATTAATACTGTCTATTTTATTTTCCAGCTTTTCTGAATTTTCATTTATACTGTCTATTTTTTTATTGATTTGTCTAAAATCGGCCTTCAATCGTTCATTATTTTCATTTATGGTTTGCCTTAAAAGTTCACTAGTACTTTCCTTAATACTGTCTATTTTTTCATTAGTTTGTCTATTATCTTCTTTGATACTGTCTATTTTATTTTCTAGCTTTTCTGAATTCTCGTCAAATTTTTTATCAATTCTTCTTTGATTTGTCTTAAACTCTCATTAGTTTCCTCCTTGGTTTGCTTTAAGGTTTCCTCCTGTTTCCTACAGTTCTCCTTATTTTCCTCATTTATTTGTTTATTGCTTTCCATTATAATCCTCAACAGCTCCTGCATACTCATGTCTTCCTTTCGGGCAGATTTATCTGGTTGGTCCCCTTGGGCATCCTCTTCCACTATTTCCTTCTCTGTGATAATTGCTTCAGTTTCTTCTTTATCACCCATTGTTTGTTCCATATCACTGTCCGTAAATGTTTCTATCTCTCGTTCCTGTCCACCTTCTACCTTCTCCTTCTCTTCTGCCCTCTTCTTCGATCTGCCTCTGGTATTATGCATTCCTGTGCCTCTAATGGTTGCCTGCTCAAGTTAAGTAATAATTAATATGATTTTTTACTTAACTAAAGCCCACTCGTTGAGCGCCAATTTGATACAAAACGTTTATGGTGTTTTATTTACTTATGTGAGACTCCCGTGTATCAACGTCAAGTAATACGTTGAAGGTGGCAATTTGTAACAATTAAAATGTTGTTACCTGTTTTTAATCAATGTGTCATTAATGAATGTATCTATTAGGTTGTTACAGATGAAACCTCCTGAAAATATATTATTATTAGGTAAATATAGTTATGATTATGTTCTTTTAACTTATAATCGTACTATGATATAGGTTTAACTTAGTATTCAGTAGTTGGGCAATATCAGCGCTATATATAGTGTATTGACTGAATGTACTGAGTATTCTTGTCAACCCTAGTCCCTCGATAATAGAGAATTCTATTCAAATTAGGTACTGAAAACACGCTAGTTCGGCAATCTCCCGTTCCACCAGCTGTTGGCAATTAGCGCTGTTATTTGTAATAAACTTGCTTCTAGGTTAGTCGTTCATTGGGTTTTAATCAACCTTTTATTGTAAATTATTCCACCCACAACATATAGTACCTATTCTGTAATAACATGAAACAATATCTCATACAATAAAGATCCTTTATTAATTTTATATGTTATTTCACAGTAACCGTTATCTCAAAAATAATAATATTGTCGAATCGATTATACAAAGATATATCGATTATCAATTGATCAAGTTCCTTTGACTTATACAAATTAAATATAACAATAAATATTTCTTATCCCAGGGTTCGTAAGATTCTTTGAACCATTAGTAAGGCCAGGTAAAATGCAAAATTAAGGTTACTCAAGTATTACAAAAAAAATTATTAACTCTAAATATATTGAATTTAAAAATAGGTTGTTTTTTACCGGGTTGGCAGAACTCAAACTGGCACTGGACGTCTGTAAACAGTGAAGATGATCGGCTTAAGTTACGTTCATCCAGGAAAAATTGTTCTGGCCCTTAATAAAATTGATGGTGTAGTATCCAGGGAAGCTCTCAAGAACTCTTCTAACTGCCGTTCTTCTCCTACGATCTTGATAGTTGTCAGTCACGGTGGAATGAAAATAGTATTCCAGCTTCTTCTTGCAAGTGAAGGTTAACTCTGCAAAACGAGGTCTTCGTATGTCTTCTCAATAATTCCGTTAGTTTCGGCCTTTATTTCCCTCTAATATTTAGTCTTCTAATTACATGGGAAATCGGTTTAATACCGAATCCAGCGGAATTATCCTGGTGAATGAAGTGAGGAATTTTCGACTCTTTTCGAGGTATTCAGTTATAATTTGGAAGTCTAACTGGTTTTATTACTCATCAATAGTATTAGAGAATTAGGTTTCAAATAGGCTTTATTAATTTAGATGCATATTTTGTTCAAATTTTATCATTCTTTCTTTTAAATGTGTCTGCCCATCTCAACTCAATAGCTTGTAACAATCGGAACGAATGATTCAATATCAACAACTCATGTACATTTCAGTTGCCTTAACAACCACTTTTTCTGTCATTGGATGAAATTAGATATCCTAGAGCCAGAATTATAGAATATTACTACTCTTTTTCAATAAAATACTCCATGCTTGGAATAATACTAAATTACTTAAAATTCTCACCTAACCTTCCTTCTTAAACAGTATATGTTTTACTATAGTTTCATTGGACTGGGCTTCTTAAAAAGGTATTAATTTCCTTTCATAAATATTAAATTTAGGCCTATAGGTTTTCTTACAACTGTTATAACATTGTTTGGTTTTTTTAACTTAATTTTCTTTTACCTGACCTACTGTACAATTAATTATTGGTTAATGGTTATTTACATTAATTTTAACTTCCTGGTTTTTATTTTATTACATTAATTAACTCATCCTGGAACCCTTCATTAGTTTACAATATAATTATCAGAACTACTTGTCAAACCTTAAACACTGATTGCCCTCCTGGCCAAGTTTACAAACATTAATTAAAACAACTTCATTATTCAATTTTAGACAATACTTAAAACTTAGGATAATGCCTAACACAGGTAACTATACTTGATTATCTAAAGACAAATTTAACATAAATACAAACATTATCACTGATTAAGTATTCCTATTAAACAACATTAGTTCACTCTTACCATACTCAAAACATAACATAAATATTCTGTGAACATTAACATGCTACAGTATAAAACACAAGTACAATTTATTATTAACTATTAATTGGTATAGTATTTTATATTCAACGTTAATTATTGCATCTTTTGACTTGAGGTACATCTCAGATGCATTAATTACTGAGCAACCTTAATTCGGGGTATGGTCCTTGACCATAGTTAATTCAATTTTTTATGTAACGTTGGGGACCTCAACTCTGTTTCGTTACAACATATACCTGTAAACCAGATTCATAAAATATTCAATTATGAAATGAACTTTATAAATTAAACATAAAGTAATATCACTATTATAATATCTTGATATATAGAAACATATTAACTTAAGCACACACATTTCAAGACATTCATGATATCATCAGTGTGAAGCTGGCCCTGACGTCAGTTCTTGGTGGTGGTAGTGGGGTTAATGATGTTGTGTATAGTGTGTTGGATTGAAATGTACATCTGTGCTTAAGTTAAAATATTTCTACTTGCCAAGATATTACAACAGAGATTATGAAAAAAGTAGAATCAAGACATAATAAAAGTATTACTAGTAATATATTATTTCATCTAGTGTATTAACTTCTTCAGACACCAGTAATACTTTATGTTTTAAGTATGTGTTTCTATACTAACCACTGAACATTTTCAAACATACATTCAGTCTACAATTGTTTTTTACTCTCTGACAAATTCATATTGTTCTATAGACATATTTTTTTCATATAAATCAGCGAGTCATTTTTTTTCTGCTGTGAGTTATAACATTTTAAAATATATTTATATATAATAAGAGTTTAATTTAAGCTGTAGATTTTAAATTTTATATTTGTAAGAAACACTGAAGTAATTTGGATTTTTTCATAATGTTTAAGCTTTCACAGCCAGTAATTTTCTGATAAAACTGCCAGGCGATTGAGCTGTGGTCCATTGCTAAAAATACCAGATGTTCTATCTTCACACCTGTGAAGTCATCTTCAACAGAAGTAGTTGAAGTAGTCAACACAAAGTAGCTGATTTATTGCAGAATGGTAAGTCAGGAATTCTCACAAGCAAAGACAGCAGATTTGTAATGGTAGGTGAAAATAACTGAAAATGACTTACAGAGGAAAAGATGAAGCATCAGATATTTTTAATAAAATGTCTAGCCCACAGCAATTTGGATTTGTTGACACTCAAAAGATGTTTCCCTCTTTACAGAATTGTAAATTTTTCCAGATATTCATTTCCTGTATGTCTAATCAAGTTAACAATACTAAATTCTAACCCATTTTTTATATTAACTACAATTCAGTATCACAGCTTACCCCAAATAATTCTGTAATTCCTTCGCACACTCTTGGTGTCTGTATCTTCAGACTAACACAAAACTGGTATGTAATTTTAACAATGTCATCTCTTCTTTTACCTTCACGAATATAATGTTGTAACAGTCCAGCACCTGTAACACAAATATTCTCATCCAACTGGAACAAGTTTCACACTGTACTCTTTTCAAAAATATACTTTCACGCAGTGGTGTAACTAGGAGCTACCCCTGGGGGGCTGGGGGGGGGGGGCTAGCTTGAAGGTTGGGCTTCCAATTTTCGTCAGGACAAATGAGAAATTCAGGATCCTTACATATAATTTTATAAACACATTTTATAAATTCTATGCGTCTCAAAGTTTTTAAGTAAATCGAAGGGAAGTATGCTGCAAATATGTATGTTATATATCAAATGTTGAGTGATGTCATTATTAAGAAAACTCTTTGTATTATTACTTTACAAATAATGTAAATCCTTTTATTTCTACAATTCTTTATAAGCCTTATTTTAACACACACAATTGGCTCAGAAACAGGACTACATAAGTGAGTACGGAGTTTCACTGAAATTTTTGATAGCACTAGGGGGGTTGATACCCCTGACCCTCCCTTATTTATGCCAGTGGTTTCAAGTATTAGCTGAAATGCAATACTTGGAGCTAAGAAAATACTTCTATTATTTATGAAATTAAAAATGAATACACTAAAAACTATGAAGGAAGGACTGGAAAGATAGAATGTTAATGAAAGAGTTGCACACAAATTAAAAGAGGAAACAAGAGAAGGTCTCACAGAGTGATTTGACATTGAGAGGACAGTGAGACAGGCATTTCCTTTTCATTGATCTTCTTTAATGTTGACATAGAGAACATGATAAGTAATATTTTAGAGTAAAAAACGGAGCTGAAATATAAATATTTAAGATTCATTTCTAATATGTTGAGTATAGCTAAAAATTGTATTATAAAAATTAGAAAATGAGATGAAAGAATATCAGATAAAAAAAGTAGGAAATCAAAATGATGGGAATAAATGATAAGGAAGATATAAGAGCATGCGCTACAAAGAGGGGAATATAGCAGATAACAAGTAAAGATACTTATGGAACATGCTGACTAAGCAGTAAACCTGTGAAGGGAAGGGATGTGTGAAGGGAGTAGAGTACCGATAGGACAGCAAGTGTTCAACAGGAAAAGAGGAACTTTGTGTAGCAGTATGAACATGAGGAAGAGACTAGTGAAGTATTTTGCATGGAGTGTTTCTTATTTTACAGTTATGAGACACCTACATGAGGAAAAGGGATAGAGATAGATTGAGGTGCTGGTGGATTTGGAGGCAGATAACACGAATGATGTGGTTGGATTCAATAAGCTATAAAGGGGTCATAAAAAGAAATGAGGTGGGTAGGTCACTTCAGGAATTCATAAACAGCATAAATGGAAACTGCCTTGAATGTATTCTGAGAGCAACTGGAGGGAACATACTCTAACAGCTTTTGAGGTATCAGTGGAAACAGAGAAGAAAAAAATACTGAATAGATATAAGTAGAGACGGCAGCAGTGTCAGGCACCTGCCATTTGGCAAAACACCATTATGCTGATACCAATTAGAAATGTTAATGTGATTTTATTTCATACTGTGAAAACAGAATAAACTGAATTCCTTACAACATTAGTTGATAATATGAAAATAAATAATTTTTAATACAAAGGTGGAAGAAATATAAGAAAAATAAGAATCTCTCTAATATGTGACTTAATAATATAATCATTTTGACATAAGCAGGAAATTAATTTTTGGTCAAATTCAACTTCTATTATTCTGAATATTAATTAATTCTGTCTGTTTACAATTTATATTATATATAATCTATAACCATGTATAAGATTACCTGCTTTGCAAGCGGTGCAAGACACCTTGGACATTACGCTGGTTTCAACTTCTTGTACAACCTGTTTCAAATTAAATAACCTTAAGGCTTTGTCAACAATGCGAGGGAGATGTCTCCCGCTCCGAGCATCTTCTCTTAATTCACTTTCTAATTCAGTGAGTAGTCTAGTATAGTTAATCTGAAAAATAATTAATTATATATTAAGTTCAATACAGCTTTAACTGATATAATGTATGTAATATATACAATAAAATGGAGATGAGATAACTCAGGAAGATTGAAGGAAAGACAAGAAGAGATCGAGTCAGAAACGTTACTATGAGAGTGAGTTTTAAGATGGTATTTTTGAAATATCAAATTAAGAAAGCACAGTTGCGCTGGTTTGGACATGTTCAGAGGATGGAAGGGGATAGACTTCCAGGGCAAGAATTGCTGGGAGAAAACCCAGGGGCTGGAGAAGAGTGACTTGGGAGGACAATGTGAGGTGCTCTCTGCACGGTCTGGGAGTGTAGTGGAATGAAGCCAAGGCCCTGGTCATGTAGAGACCACGGTGGCGAGACCTTTGCACAACCTCTACACCTTGCGGTAAATTAATTGTTACCTTGCGGTAATTAAATAAATGTTAAAGCACCCTATCAGTCCTTCATCTGTAATGGACAGTCCCACATTATCTACAACTAAACAAACATATATAAGAAATTCTATAATTTTCTGAAAGGAAACTTTAAGGAAAAAAGAGGTGCAATGATTTGGAAAAGAAGATTACTGTAAAGAAGTAACAATTTCACTCCTAAAGGCAAAACACATGCAACAAATAAAACCCGTTTTTCTCATCACCAAATGGTTTCAGTCAAGCCACTGAGAATGATTCACTGCAAATGGGTGACTGTGTTGTTTGGTGCTGCAAAACAGAACTGTTTTGTATATTATATGAGTTCTGTAGCAAAAGCAGGAAATTAAAAAGCAAAAAATTATACAGTACTCTTGAATGTATTGGAAAAAAGAAGTCGATATCCAACCTCTATAATTTCACAGTTCTCTTAGAAGATGACCGGCTTAAGTAAGTTTTTTTTTATACTGTTACACAGTTGTAATTAGGCAGCATTCATAGAGCCTACGAAACACTTCCATACAACATAAGGTTGACTGGACAATGCAATTTAAACGTTCTAGTGGTTTATATACCTTGACAACAGTGCATACTGGAAGCTGGCAACTGGAACCAGCTCACAAGCAACATTATGCAACAGTTGACATGGTCTACTTATGCACGGCATACCATAGCAAAATGAGTCAGCTCAGTTGCGTTTTGAGTTTAGCGGTACAAGAGCAGTAAATTGTTACACTGTTAAGTGTTTTAATCTGAGAACTGAGTGGTATTTAGTGAAGTGATAAGTGTGAATTGTAACTCACATAAGAACTCTTGTAATTTTATTTATTTGGGAACTTGGGTTGTTTGTTGTGATACTGTAAACTATAACTACTGTAGTGCGAGTGTTTTGTGTTTTATAAAAGAATTACTTTACTAAGGTTCTTGAATATCAATTTTGCTAGAATTCAATAATTTTTACTGTATAATAACAATCCACGGAACCATTATATATATATATTGTAACGTCTCTCGGTAGATCAAGATCTCTAAGATATTACTCTTCGAAAATCTTGCTTACTTAAGAGTTACAGAATTTGTTATCCTTGTGTTATATGCCTTCAAAATCGAGTGTGTGTGATTATGCAAAGATATTGAATGATTTTCTTAAATTTTGTTTATATTAAATCAATACCGTTGTTTGACAGTAGTTAGGAGAGAGAGTAAAGAAAGTCAAAGAGAATTACTCTCTTAGTATACGATTGAGTATTTCAAATTTTTCCGCTCGTGGCATCAGCTGATTTCTACTTTTACGAACCCATTTGAGGTTAAATGACTTCAAATAGTACATAATAATTTCTTGATGTCCGGACTGATTTCCTTTCTCTTCTCGATCTTCTTATTACCTGTAACCAACTACCATCTACTGGAAATAATACACATTTTATTATTTAAAGCACAAGGCATTCCTTGAATTTATTTAACATTGTATGGTCTCCCAAAACATGAATGGATAATCGATTATTTCATAAATCACAGAGTTATTTCGATCTTACTTTTACAAACATATATCACATAACAAATATTTTTATTTTTCAGTTTTAATAACGAGAAAGAAATAAGTAATTAATTTCCCAGGGTTATTTAGGGTTCTTTGAACTCTGAGGAAGTCAGAAATGTATATGGGTCAGTATCAAACTTTACATAAATTATTTTAAAATTTAGTATAATCTATATCATGCAGTTGATTTTTTGACTGCTAGAGCGCAGTTACGTTTCTTCACCGACGAAAACGAACACTAAACATCATGGCTGCCGGAAAATTATTAACAAGACCACGTTTTGCTGTTTTTTGGTTAATTAAAATAAAGTTTATGTTCACCTTTTTTCCAGAAGTATTTAAAGAGATGGTGCTGTTTCTAGTGTTCTAAGTTTATAGTTGAGGTGTAATTTAGTTAAATTTGAATAGGAAACGATCTCACCCAATGATGTTGAATTTCTGGAGACTAGGCTTGAAAATGGATGGCTGACTTTACAATTTCCATCAATTTGCTGGCGTAAATTATTCTGTTCAGAGGATGTCTAGGATGTAGTGGATATCACTCATAAAATTTATTCATTTTGTGATGGTTAGTTCCGAATCGTAGTTATTATTTTCTTAATTTTTACCGACCATTACATTAGTTTCAACTGCTCACTTCCAATATATCTGAACAATTAATTTATATCTTGTTAGCTAGTTACTCCTAGTAACCAAGAAGTTGATGATTTTTTATTGGCTAATCTAGATACCTTTTAGTATATAGGCTAATAATAATTATTATTATTTCATTTCTTCTTTTTAGAAAAAATAATCCTTTACAAATTTTACCTATAATCAAATTTAATTTATTTACGGTTTTTCTTTATATCTTTACTTAAGCTTGTCTACTGGTATTTTATATTTTAATTCCTTTTATTTTGGTTTGTTTATGATTTATAATTCATTTAAGGTATCCTTACTCTACACTATTTTTTACATGCCATCTTGCTAACATAGTATTATTTCGCCATTATTATTATTTTATATATAACCCTGGATTATTTTACATCTAAACAAAATAATTATAGTAAACAAAAATATTACTCCTAGTTATAAGAGCTTTGTGGCCTACACAATATAAAATTACAACAAATACAAAACTTGTCAATAGTATCATAGTCTATTGCTACAATACTGATTTTTTTTTTCATCTCCAGCACAAATTTGTGAGATGCTCTTTTTAAATGTTTGACACTTTCACCGATTACACTATGTTCCACTTTGTACACTGCACTTTTATGATTATTGTTTACAGTGTTTGTAGAGTACAAAGTTTCTTATAGCTTGATACCTAATCCCCATTTCTGACTTTTAAAAATGGGTGATTACTGGTTTTTCTCTGGTGATTATGTTATCATATTTGGGCAGGGGTTATGTAACGTTACTATATATATATACATATATATATATATATATATATAATAGGGTTGCTACAGCTAGTGCTGTCTCCCTTCCTTCATTCAACCTGGCTTTCCAATTCGCCCGATGTTCCTATAAGTTGCATAGATTCATCCACTTCGTCCCTCTAATATCTTCTTGGTCTTCCCCTTTTTCTCTTTCCTAATGGACTCCATTCCATCACTTTGTTGATCCACCTATTTTGGGCTCTCCGGACTACCACACCAATCTTTTTTCTTCAATGTAGTCAATTACACTTCTTTCCGTTCCATTCTTCTCCTGATCTCCTTGTTTGTTATTCGGTCTGGTCTTGTTATTCCACAGCACCTCCTCCAATATTCCATCTCTATTGCAAGAATCTTTCTTTCATTCTTTTTGTTAATAACCCATACTTCTGCTGCATACGTCATAATGCTTTGGACTATGGTTTGATATATCATTTTTTTGTGTGCTTTTTCTAATATTTTTGTCCCATATAACACTGTGTAATTGTCTAATCCCTGTTCTAGTCTGCCCTAATCTACTTTTTATTTCTTCTTCCGTTGTGCCTTGTTCACTCAGTGTGAATCCTAGGTACTTGAATTTATCGGTTCCTCTAATTTTAACATTTCCGTCTACTTCTAAATCTGTTGTTTCTTCATCTCTAATTACCAAGTATTCTGTCTTTTTTATGTTTACTTCCAATCTCATCTTTTGTGTATTCTTCATTCAGCTTTCTGACCATGTAGCTTAGATCTTGCAACCATTTTAATAATCTTAAAATAATCTTTAAATAAATCACACAGCATAATGTCACACCTTACACCTGTGAAAATAGACTATGAAGATTTATTCATCATAAATACCAGCTGCTTGTGTATCTCCAGATCAGATCTCCAGGATGTATACGAGTAAATGATGTAAACATACAGTATATAGGTCACTTGTAACTACTACCTAGTAAATAGCCCTGGAAAGACCAGAATGTGAGAATGGTTCCTGGTAATGAAGAAACTCACATCTCATATAAACTCTATGAAACGTCTTGTGGTGCAGAGAGTATAACTGCCAGTACATAAATATTATCAAGGGTCAAATGGAGATATGAAGAGAAAAGAAAGACAACCTATTTATTAAAAGTTATGTGGCAAAGCAAGGGTGGGGGATGGATGGTAGGGGAAGTTCCTTGGCAACTACAAATTTTTATACTTCCAAATTTAGGTCCTCTGTTTTCATATATCTATAAAATAAAATAGCTTTATGTCTATTTTTTATACTTCTAATTTTATACCAATAAAAGTTTGGTACTGATTTGTCTACTTTTAGAACCTTATGAAGGTAAAGTCACGTACTCTTTGAATACAAGCAGTACAAGATTTGAGTATAAGAAAAAAACAGTGTTTGATAATAATTGTAATACTGGTATTTACATTACCTTGAGCAATTCGAATTGTCTCATAGTCTGTTTTTCGAGTTCTTCAACAGATGGTGCAGGAGGAAGTGTGTGGGTTTGGTTAGTATTTTCGTCTAATATTGGGTCATGTAATGAATCGTTGCTCACAAGAGCGAATTCTTCCCACATTCTTACGTCTGTAACATTCCAATGAGTTCTCCAAACCGGAATTGGATTGCCTGGACAGAAAATTGAATCATATATATAACTGTTATCAAATAGTTACCATATGCATAATTTTTATTAAAATAATGAGCATGAGGAGCACACGGGCATTTGTGTGTGTGTGTGTTTTCATTGTTCTGTTCCTAAAATAAAAATATGAAAATATATTTGTGTATATGAAGTATTATTTTTAATCATAACAATAATCACATTTATATTGTAAAAATTAATACAAAATATATATTTAAAACAGGAATATTTATTATCTATGATATTAAAAAAAAAAAAAAACAGTTTCAGGTTCCAAATTCTTACAGATTTTCTTTTGGACTAGTATTTACAAAAATATCAATTACATCAAGATGAATATTTGATTGATCATAAGTTCCTCCAGTGAAACTTATGATACATGCAGCCCTGAGATACAAGTCAATGAAAACAAAAAGAGTTGGAAGACACTGGAATAGATGCGACGACAGCCTTTGAAGTTGGATCAAAGACTTCACCTAACCCCGGAAGGGGAGAAGACGGAGTCCCCCAAGTGCCCCAACACCATGCTTTGTCCCCCTAGTCTCAAATAAACTTATTTTTTCAATAATTTAAAAACCTGCTTGTTACCTTATTATATCTGCATATAATATAACATCTTCCTGTCATATTACAGTTCAATCACTTCTGTGGTTTAATAATCAGGTTTTCCTACTAACAGATTTCACTATCAGAAAGTATGAGCATCTACTCATGTTACCTCAGTTATAATATAAAATATTTAGAATAACACTTAGAAAACTTATCTACACCTTATTTAACAGATCAGGCTTTTTTATAACAAGACAAAACAATTTGGCTTCTCCTGTTTGTAAGTAATTTCTTTTAAAACAAATATCTCATAATGGTAGTATAAATTATTTGGATATGTATTAAATTAATAACTCAGTAATCCTTGTTGTGACAATGTATTTATTTAGACCTGACATTACCAGGAAAAGGCAAAAACACAATCATGCATTTTTAGTTAGGCAAAGACCTATCATTTTTAGTTACACTTCCATTTTTAAACGACTTCCCATGCACAATGCTGGCCATTGCGTTTTCAAAAAATAATGTAGGTATCCGAAGGTCAGCTCACCCCTCAGTGAACTGACAGAAACCTGTAGAACTAAAGGCTTGATCCTCAGGGCCCATAAAAGTACATCTTATTGATCCTTTTGGTTTGAAGAATTTTTAGCAAGAGTTGTCAGAATAATTACCATGAAAGGCTAGGATTAACTGACCTTTGTCAGTCAAGCATACACAGAGTATCATTAAACATTACTTTATAATACTTTGATCTTGGCTCTATCCACCAATGTGATGTGGAATTGTTTTCTCCATCAACAGAGAACATGAGTTGTTAGACCATCCAGAAATAGTTAATTTTACTGTACAAATTATAGTGAATCCTGCTCAATATTAAGAGAACCACAGATTCAGAGACTTGGTTCATGCACTGGACCAAGAGACCAGGACATCGCTCTAGGGCAGTTTCAAATAAACAAAGCTGGAACAATTGTTAAGAATGAAACAACAGAAAGTGTGTGTGCAACTTGTACAACATAACTATGAACTGTGGTGTGTTACTGGCAACACACAATAACTGCAATACAAATGCATTCATTGGTGTAACAACAGGATTACAGAGCAATTTAATATTCACGGAAAACTGAAAACACTTTTTTTGTTTCAGTCACCACAAATGCATAACCAGTATCAAAATTACTTTCACCACAAACATAACCTACAAACAAAACTTACTACTAACAAAACAGAACACACACAAAGAAAACAAATTCGATCTACCTAGTGTTTACAAACTAAATTGCTCAGATTACAACAAATTCTACATAGGGTAGACAGGACGTAGCTTCAAACAAAGATACATTGAACACACAAAGGCACTACACTCCACTACAGAATCCACCTTTGCAAACAACCTCACTGAAGCAAACCACACATACAAAAACATTGACAATAACATGGACATTCTACATGTACACACAAAAGGCCAAAAACTGGAGACTCTAGAACAATTGGAAATATACAAACACATGAAAACATATAAAAATGACGTCATAAACGAACAGACACAATTCAAATCACATGCATTATTCGAACATATCACACCCCACACACATAACATCGATCTTTCAAAAGTCGATACCGTCACCAACAACAAGACGGACAGTGCTCCCAACGGCAGCCTCTGAAGAAGCTTTTAAAAGGAAAAACCGGTTCAGGCTATAAGGTAAAACTTTTACGTTTTTACCTATAAAAAACTTTGTGTTCAAAGTCGGCAGTGAATTAATTATATTTCGTTAAGTAACAGACATGTCATGGACAATGAAATCCAAGAAAAAAAATTGTTTGTAGAATAATGAAATAAAAAATAAAAACATTTGACAGAAAAGTGATAAAGGAAACAATAATTAAAAAAAAAATCAAAATTTTTATAAAAGCCCAGAAGAAATCATGCCTCACTTGTTAATTAAAAAATGTGAACATTTAGCACTTAACCAGATTAAGTAATAACCAGATTATAAAGTCACATGAGAAACACGATTGAAAAAGGACAACAGGTTAGCCACAATACCTGTTAACTGGTTCCTTGTGGGTCATGGCATACTGAAGCAAAACAGAAAGTAACGTTTCACAGCCTTCTCTGTGATCAAAATTATGATAGATGATTATGATTAATACTGCAGATGCAGAAAATCTCTACTAAAAGAGAGATCAAATAAAATGGCGCAAATGCATCTTTTTACTGTGTAAGCCACATTACAAAAAAAGAAATAGTACCGGTAATTTTTAATCCTGATTATACAGAAAATGAAACATAGTCTTTGACAGAACATAAAAACAAAGAATAGAATATCTCTGAAATGAAATTTCTTAGAACAGTAAAACAATGTAAGCTGTCACACAGAACAAGAAGCTACAACATATAGGAAGAAACCAAAGTAAATAATGTAACACACACAACACAAAAGTATAGAAATGGATGAGAGACATGCCAGCAGAAATACAAAAATACCACAGTAATTATGAATGACCTTTAAAGTGGAAACAAGTAGTATGCCTAAACCCTTGGAGTACAGAAGAAGTAAATTATATACAAATGATTAATATTATTATTTCTAACATACTTGTATAGTCGGATATCAACCAAATCTATCATATTTGTTATGATTTACAAACATACAATTATTGCAAGTGTTACAAATAATGATTTATGAATAATTTCTACTTACACAAGTAATTAATGTGTGAAAATTACAATGCTTAATCAGTAACAAATACCAATAAAATATAATAAATAACCACCAGACACCAATCATCCAATTATCCACAATGCCAGTAACAATTAAAAATAATCTAAAATATTCATCTCATATTCATATGGAAATCAATATTTAAATGCTAAAAAAATTAAGTAAGAATTCTATTACATGATGCTCGATGATAATTTGATGAATTTTTATGTGTTTTGTAATTTCTAATAACCTACTGTTCATAATCAAATTTACATTTGTCTATTTCTGAAAATAACTTCTGAAATTAATGAGAAAACATGTTAATTTGAATTTAGACCAGCAGACCAAGATACAACCACCGTGATTAAGACAAAAAACAATTTTTGACATACTATTATATAAACGGAGAAGGTGCTCCTAGTCCTGGCGTTAAAATTACTTTTTATAATTAATATGTGATGATATTAATTATGGTGATTATGTTTAATATGATTAATTCCTTATTAAAATGCTGGGCGCCAGAGATTTTTTAGATCTGAGGGGTTATTAAATAATAACTCTTCTGTTAAGATGCTTATAACTTATTTAATATTTAAATAAAACAATATTAATAAATAATAATATTATTCATAATAGATAATAATAATACAAACAAGATATTGATTATAATCTTACATCAATAAACATATAAATATCATATTCAAATTCCCATTGAATTTGATCATAAATCATTATATATCTTTACACAGCACTAACGCTTTAATTCAATTACTACCTTTAAATTCGCTTGCAATTATAATTAAACAAAGTAGTAAATTATTTATAAATTATCTTTGTATACTTCAAATATTATCTTTGTATACTCCAAATAATCTTGATATTACATCTATTCAATGCTTAATCATTTAGTAAGACAATTATTAATTAAACTATCAGATGAAATTAATGTATTAACTGACTTCGTTTTTATAAATTGTTAGTTAGATTATACTAAGTACATATAGAGTTATTCATTAGTTCTTTCTAGGTCATAAGATATAGAATTCTACTAGCATCTCAACAGACTCGTGAATTCTTTCAGAACGAAACGGGTGAACCAAAGATAGACGACTAAACTACACGGGATTTATAATTAGTAAACAATTGAAATTAATCTGTTACTTGAGTGTATGATTATCCATCTCCTGCCTTTGTAATGATTCACGTCAATATACATTACACCTTTTACACTTTACCACTATTGCTCTGCTTTGGTTTACACACTCTCGACAACTTCTATCGGTCACGCACTCGATTGCAACTTGGTTACATACTCCTTTCTACTTACGCGCACCAGATAAAATATACTTTGTCTGTATTTACTTAGTATTACCGCAAATATTAATATAAACTTCTTCAATCTTGATGTCGCACTAAATAAAAGTTATTCACTCGCGATCTTTTCTTCGTACTGGCTTGTTCAGTTTATACTTGAATTGTTAATTATATGATCACTGAATGTTATGTTGAACTATTAATTCCATTATACGGAATAAGATGATAGTCACATAAAGCTTGACTAATATAAACTAAAAGAGATTGATTCAGAACTTTGTAATAAGAATGTTTGCGTTCGAATAAGTTTCACTAAAAGAGATTGACTAAGTCAGAGATACTAAGAGATTACTAAAAGATACTAAGAGATTACTAAGAGATACTAAGAGAGTTTTCGTTCCTCCCAGGGTAATATTTATATGGGCGCTTCCTTTACTCTCTCCACCGTCACACTAAAAAATACCCCGATTGGCTATCTATTTCGTTTTTTGCTGGTAATTTCAAATCTACCCACTCAGTAACAGCTAAACGTTCGCGCTACAAAAAGACGCTTTTTCTGGTTGGCTGCAACATTGTGCGAGCGGCAATTTCCCTCGTGTATGTTAATTCTTAAAACTGACGCTAACTTTCTCTGACAATTTCACTTCTTTACTGCGTGATATATTGTACTTTCAAGGTTGTAGTTGCCACCCTCCTAACGGGACTCCGCCATTTTTTGTGACTTTTAGCAAACAAAGCATTCTACATCTTTATGACTTTAGAAAGCTGTTTCATACAATACACTTTTAAAACTGCTGGCTCCATACTGTCGCCTGTATAATATTAACTTTTTATATAACCAGGAGACGTTCATTTGTCTCGTTCTTATTACAATTACATTAAAATTGCTTAATTCTTATTTAATACACGTATTACATTATTAATTATGTCTAAATAATAATACATCATATTACGTAACCTTGGTTTACGTTATATTTGTCCCCCAAATTGATTTAACCATAATCGACATTAAGACTTTGGGTAAATCAATTTGCATGCCTCTGAATTTACTCAGTCAATGTTTACAAAGTTTGTTTACATGTGAGGGTGACCCACTTTCCATTTCAACAACTGTATTCTACCCCCTCGTCTAACAACTTTCACTTTCATTGTTTGGGTTCGTGCTTCCCCCACACAGACTAGCCTCTGTCAGCTGTCTGCATTACTGTTCACTGTTTATGACTTGCTGTCGATTCTATAGCACTTGGCTTAAATTACTTAAATTACTACATATTGTGTTTATTCTTTTTACAATGTTACATATTGGTTTTAAGGAAATTTAAATCCTATTTCTATAAAGAAATTTAGAACTTTACTTCCCTTTACCCCTTTACTGATATTAATAACAATTTTTTTTTCTACCCCTTGGTGGTATTATACTTTATTATTATTATATTATATATACTTGTGAGAGATTCAGTAACACATGCAGCACGGGTATATGCGGGGAGGGTACTAACCAGTCGAAAAACTGAAGGACTACGAACTGAAACTGAACTGGTGGTATTGTTTCAATTGCCGGACGTTGAAGATTCCTCACACCGTGCCAGGTTTGTCAACATCTGCCACTTCATACGTCGCTTCTCCTTTGATTTTCGTTGCAACATACGGTCGTTGCAATAACGTTGTATAACTCGCAAAACTTTGCCGTTATCTTATTTAATGTGTCGGAGATTGGGTTGGTTCTAATTAAAACCAGATCTCCTTCCTTGAATTTCAATTTGTTACCTCCTTCATTCTGTTTTCTTGCTCTTTGCTCACCTTTCTTTTTCAGCCTTTGGTAAATTTCCTTTTGACAATCCTTGACATCTTCTTTCATCAATTCTCAATCTACGTACACTTCCCACGCTCTCCTTGGTTTTCGACCCCATTGTGCCTGGAATGGTGTCATCTCGATTGTATCATGGTGTGTTTTGTTAATCCATTTTTCAATGACCTTAATGTACTTAGCCCATTTCGTCTGATCTCCACCCAACAACTATTACTCTGAAGATGTTTCCCAACTGATAGTTAATTCTTTCCGCTAGATTGGTACATGGATTGCGGATGGCAGTGTATTTGGGCTTAATCTCGAGCATTGTTAATTGCTTTACCCAAGATTTACTGGTAAATTGTGTACCGTTATTGGTCAATACCGCCTTCGGCTTACCAACTTCCTGTATGCTTCCTGTATATGCTTTTAATTTGTTAAGTATTATGGCGGTTGTTGCCTTTTTCATGGGGTATAATTTAAGATATTTTGTAAAATTATCCATTATTACGAGAATATATTTTACTCCACTTGACGTTACTAAAGGTCCATAGAAATCCATACTAACGATGTCGCCTTTTTCTGTTGGCAAAACTGGTTTGGTTTGACCAACTCCCTTCCTGAAGTGATCCTTGCATTTTTGACATGTATCACAGGTTTTGATCAATTTCTTGATATATTTATAGAGGTGATCCCCTGTCAAATGCTCCTTGAAGACTCCATAACTCTTTCTTACACCGTAGTGTCCGTACATTTCATGGATCTCCTTTAGCAATGCTTCTCCAATTTCTTGTGTTAGTAGCACCTTCCACCTTCTGTTCTCCTTGCCATACAATTTATTGTTATATAATTGATATATCTTACTTAATTTGTCATCTTTATTATTACATAACTTATCAATAATGGTTTTTAATTTAGGGTAGTTTTGTTGGTGTTGTACAATACTTTTTAATTGATTTTTTAACTGTTTCTTGAGTTTGATGTTGATGGTGTATATTGCTGTTTCTTCGTTGCCATCTTGTATTAAACTCTCTTGTAAATCCTCCGGGTTACGACTGAGTACATCCGCTACAATGTTTTCACTCCCTTTACAGTGTACTATCTCGAAATTGTATTCCTGAATGGCTAATATCCATCTGGTAATCCTTGAACAATTTAATTGGTATTTTTGAATAAATGTGAGGGCTTTGTTGTCTGTAATTATAGTCAGCAGACGACCTAAAACGTATGTCCTAAATTTTTTAAGACAATGGACCAGCTTACCAATGCTTAGTAATTCCAATTCAGTGGTAAAATAATTTAGTTCTGCTCCCCGAAGTACTCGACATGTGAACACCATGACCCCTATCTGGTTGTCATCATCTATTTGGTATAGTTGACCTCCGATTGCGTACTTGCGTCAGTCTGCAGATAGAAACGTTTATTTGGGTCCGGATGTTTCAACATCACAGTGTCTACAAATAGCCTTTTGACTTTGTTGAACTGCCTCTCAAATTCTTCATTCCATTTGAATTTCACACCCTTTTTCAATAACTGTAACTGTGGTCTGGTCTTCTCAGCGTATTTATTAGTAAATTTATTATAAAAGTTTGTCAAACCAAGAAACCCTTTTAACTGCTTGGGATTTTTCGGTCTTGGGAATCCCATAATAGCAGCAATTTTTTCTGTAGAGGCGCTGATGCCTTGTGTTGACAATTCATAACCTAAGTAATTGATCTTCTCTCTAAAGAACTTTGATTTTTTCAAGTTTACGGTGAGGTTTTCTTTTTTTTAAGTTTTCCAACAATAACCGTAGATGCACCAGGTGTTCTTCGATACTTCCGGATATACACAGACAGTCATCCACGTAGAGTATGGTAAACTTTTTCACTTCATCTGTTAACACATGATCCAGTCCACAGGTCAAACTGGCTAGGCTCGTCTTCAATCCAAATGGTGTAACAGTACATCTATAACATTTTCCTTTATATAGGAATCCAGTAAAGTCCCGAGAGTCTTCTGCCAGTGGGATTTGCCAGAAACTGCTGGTTAGGTCGATACTGCTCATTACCTTGATGTTACCACAGCTCGTCAGCACTTGATCTATCGGTATGGCCCCTTCATAATCTGGAACTGTCACCATATTAATCCGCCTTGCGTCCAAACATAACCGTACTGACTGGTC
This sequence comes from Magicicada septendecula, assembly GCA_034769895.1. Taxonomy (NCBI): domain Eukaryota; kingdom Metazoa; phylum Arthropoda; class Insecta; order Hemiptera; family Cicadidae; genus Magicicada; species Magicicada septendecula. The sequence continues at coordinate 113,248,955 of CM068370.1, forward strand.
CTTTTTAACTACTGTCACCATCGAATTAGTATAAGGACTATTAGCCCGTTCGATGACTACGCATCCCTCCATCTTTTTAATCTCCTTATCCACTGCGTCTTGATACTTTAGGGGGACTGGCCATCCTTTCATGCAATAAGGTGTAGTGTCAGTTACCACCAATCGGTGTTCGTATCTGTTTATCCTTCCTGGATACTCACGAAAAACTTGGTAGTTTGTGGATAAAATATCCTCCAACTCCTTCTTTGTTTGTGAACTGATACCAGTCGTTTCTTCCAACTTTTCACGAATTGTTGTTTCAATCTTCTCCTCTTCTTCAGCGACTTCCACTGTTAATATTTCAGCACATACAGGTACCTTACCACTATCATTATTATTAAAAGTTATTTGGTTGTCCATGAGATTGATTATACATCTACTTTCCTGTAATAGGTTGATCCCAATAATACAGTCTCGAATTAAATTTGGTATTATGATAAAAACACCATCGGTAACATATTCACCGATCCTTACCTCTAGCATCACTTGTTGTGTTATTTGCTTGGACTTTCTCCCTACTGCTCCTTTTACAACCAAATTCGTTACTTTCAATACGTGTATGTTGCCCATTTGTTTTTTATTTTTGTGATACCATTCGGTAGACAGAGCATTAATTTGGCTACCAGTATCGCAACTACTGATATGTTATTGAGTTGTACGTTTACCTCCGGGCACTTAACTCTACGAATTTCCTGATAGTCTGATTCTTCTTCCAGCAACGAATCTCTAATATCTACGAAAGTAGTACCAATTTCCTTATATCTAATGTCTAAATCTAATTTACTTCTACCATAATGCTTCTTTTGTTTTTTGAACTTGTGTAGTTTTTGTATTTGTATTAGAAGTACTAACTACCTGTGAGTTGTTTGGGTTCCGCTTGTTGAAGCTATTGCATTGACTTGTGGCTCATAAATACGCTTTGGCAGCATTTTCTCCCTGTCCCTCGGTTCGGTTTCATTATCCGCCTGTCGCTAATGTGTTTTATGACGCTGAGTGCTCGGCCATTCACTTTTATTGTGTTGCCATTGTGTTCCTATACTACCCTTGGGTTCCGGCTTAAGTTGTAACTGTGTGTTGTATCCACCGCTGCTTTCGTCTTTCTTCTTTCTCAATGCTGCAAATTCCATTAGCAATGCCTGGAACTCCATTATATTGTTCACACCCCTCGTTATGCACGCTACTGCGATCTCATGGCTATAATGACGTGATAGTTTACGGATTAGG